>VDFB02285859.1:0-28298 GCA_007258455.2 Sequoia sempervirens
GGTGTCAAATCTAGTAGTGATAAACATGAATTCATGGTAGAGAAACTTCTTGTACCAGCTTTTAAGGTACCATAGTCAGAATTTGTGTGTGAAATCGTTGGTCCCAGTGATCCTTGGTACCATGACATATACACCTACTTGAAAATAGGAGTCCTCCCTATTGATATCACCCCAAACCTTAAAAGAAATTTTATCAAGAAGTTGTCTAGTTTCATTATCTTAGGTGACACCCTGTATCGTAGAAGTATTAAGGAAACCCTCTTGTGATGCCTTATCTTTGAGGAAGCTTTGATTGCTTTAGTTGAGGTACACGATGGAATTTGTGGTTCACATTCTAGTGGTATGACCTTGACCAAGAAACTATCAAGGACTGGGTATTACTAGCCTACAATGGAGAAGGAAGCTCACAACTATGTTTGAAGATGTTTGCAATTTCAACATAATGGGGATCTCATCCATGCACTAGCTTAGGAGCTCCAATCAATCATAACACATTGGCCCTTTTCACAATGGGGGAATGATCTCATTGGAAAAATCACTCCCACCTTATCTAAATGACACAAGTTCATTATCACCACAACAAAGTACTTTACAAAGTGGGTAGAGGCCATCCTAATGACCTACATCATAGGGAATTAGATCTCCAAATTCATCTTGAACTACATCATTTTCCGCTATGGTGTCCCACAAGCCATTATCTTAGATAATGAGACACCTTTCAAAAACCAAGATGTTTGAGAACTATGCCAAAAATTTAATATCCAACATCACTTCTCCACCCCATACTACCCCCAAGGTAATGACCAAGATGAAGCTTCTACTAAAACCATCCTAAAGATCCTAAAGAGAATAGTCAATGAAGTTGGTTGTGACTGGAACCTACAACTAAATCCCACCTTATGGGCTTATCAAACGAGTATCTGCACACCTATAGGTGCAACCCCTTTTTCCATGGTCTACGAATCAAAAGCCATCCTTCCCATTGAGATTGAGCTCCCATCCTTAAGAATATCATTGCAGAATCTCATTACTAATGAATAATATTGGGTGTCATGGTTGAACGAGCTAGAACTACTGGATGAGTGGTGCATAGATGCTTTGAACCATCTACAGTTCTATCAAAACTGTCTCAAAAGGAGCTATAATAAGAAAATCAAGAGTTGATCATTTCAAGTCAGAGAGCTCATGTTAAAATAAAATTAGAAGAATATACCAAATCCTAACATCAAAGGAAAGTTTGAACCCAACTGGTTGGGACCCTTCATCATCATGACAAGTTATAAATAATGATCATATCAACTATCTACACCCGAAGGTGAGCCTGAGCCTATCATAGCTCCAATCTCAAAAAAAATTATTCCTAAAATTGCAAGATATAAATCCAAAAAATACAAAAAAATTAGAAAAAGGATTAAAACAATAAAGAAAAAAATTGTCCTCTAGTGAAAATCACTTTGGTGGTGCTTTGGGCAAGTACATTGGTGAAAACCTAGAAAATAGGTGCCTTGGGTAAATGAGTATTTTACATCCACCATTGATCTCCATGGTTGTTTACATCATTCATCCATCACCTTCCATTGATCCTTCGACACCCATCCGCGTCTACATCATAGCTTGATCCTATGTTTGTATCATGATCCCCCCTAGAACTACTTAGCACATTCCTAAGGTTAGTCCGTCCTACCTATATTAGAGTAGTCTATCACCTCATGCTGGAGGCATGTTCTTATACCTACATTGGATCAGATTCATGTATATTCTTGAAATCTTCCTTAAAATTAGAAAATCAAAAAACATCATAAAATAAAAAAACCCAAAACATATCAAAAATCCAAAAACAGGTCAAAAGGTTAGAAAAAATAAAAAATAGAGTCATCAAGTTGAACTACAGGTCTCTGAGCTCTGAATGTAGGCAATTCCATCATTGATGTGCCCCCGAGACACATTAGGTCAATCCTCTAGGAGTCTGTCATAATAAACTAACAATCCAATTATTCATATCTCATCAATAAACAAGTCTGTGTCAGTCAAACTACATGATCTCTACATGTATAACATAGGCAAGGCTAATATTTCATTAGCCCCCAAGGCCCCTAGGATAGGTTCTTAGGTTAGGTTCTTGGTCAAAATCTCAGAAAACACAAAAACATTGGAAAATTTGAAAATCAAAACATTTGTAAAACATCTTGAAAATACCAAAAACAAAAAATAGCCTCAAAACATTCAAAAAACCTAAAATCATTCATCTTGTGTCACTTTCATCCACAATAAACATCCACTCACAATAAATCAATCGTCACCTTCAACCTTTGGTAAAACAATTAGAAACAAGTATAGCAAATTAAAAGTAAAAACTCAAACATCAAGATCTCAAGTCTAGGTCAGTAGATAAACAAGTTGGTTAACTCTTGGTATCAATAGCCCATCATCTAGTTAGTCTCAAAATCATCTGATAACATCATGTCCTAGTATGCATCCTTCCTACATGGACATCAACATCAGACCTCACCATAGTTTAGTCTTGGCTAGAGGTATGAAGAACATTGTCTTATTTTGTTTACTGGATCTTTGTCTTGTTGATTTATCTTATTACACCTATTCCCATGACCTCTCGATGATGTCTAATCAAAATGATTTAGAGAGAAAGCAATGGAGCATTGATCATTATCTTTTTTCTGCTACATATGCTTGTTGGATATTCTTGTAATATAACTTTAGTCATGCTTACTTTGTTGGTTTGTAGTGAGGTTGTTTTGAATGCCTTGTTGACTATTACATTGGGAGGTTTTACCTTTCTATGTTTTGGTTTGAGATGTTTGAGATATCTAAACTACATCCTAATAAGGTTTCGTATGCTAGGTGTGAACAAGGATACTCCTATCTGATTGTCGAGTCGAAGTCCATCGCACTAGGTGCAACGTCATCCTGGTTCTTTATACCTTGATGCATCATATCTATGTGTGTTATCAAAAATAAGGAAAGTAAGCTATTTAAAATCTCAATCTTTGCTAAGCATATCACCATCATTATCATCATCATCATCTTGAACTCAAGGGTTTATTTCTCTTTATTCTATCTTTTGCATATACTAATACTAACATGGTATCATGACATTCAAAAACAAAAAAAAAATATATGCATCAGGGAAAAATTTAGTGGTGAATTTTTTCCAATTGGTGAATAATTAAAATTGAGACCTCCAAAAATGGTGAATAGTACAAGCTTAAAATGATGTTGAATCACCAGGTTTTTTACAAAAAAATAATTTTGTCTCGATTAATTCGCCTATGTAAACGATGCATCATTGGAATTGATTTGCTAGTAGTTTATACTATAATTACAAATATTAATTAAATTCGCCAGTAATATTATATTACTACCATTAATTTCAGGGCAATATCGCCACAATAATAAATTACCATTTAATTTTGGGGATATTTTAGCCTCAAATAGGGCTTTAATTTATTGCCATCAAATCATTGATTATCATTTTAATCATATGGTTGCAGGTTGATTATGTGCCCTAATACACACGTGCCTTTTAAAAGGTATGTGTGTATTAGGGCGTGAAATCATACCAAAACAAATTTCGGGCCTCAACAAGCCTTTTGAAAGGAACATGTGTATTAGGGCATGTAATCAACCTGTAGTCATTTGATTAAAAAGCTAATCAATGGTAAAAATTTCACTTTTCATTTAGTATTAATTTTAAAGTGATATTTTAAAAAAATACTTAATCTATGTGTGCTCTAATGCATTTTCAATAGTGAATTTATGCTTGGTGGCGAGGGGCTCTACCCCTTGACCCTTCTTGTATCATGACAGGAGCACACCAGGGCCATTGTCCCCGGACCTCGCGAGGGGGCTCTACCCCCTTGACCTCGCCAGTGGCTACCGCCCCCAAGCCCCTCCTTCAATATTACAAAAAATTAAAAAAATATGGAGGAACTGCGCCGACCAACTATGTAAATTTTTAAAGGGGATATTTTCCATTGTAATTAATCTTTTTAGTGATTATTCGCTAGGATTTTCCACTATGATTATTATTTTTACCAATTATTCATTAAGATTCAACAAGATTTTACAAAAAAAATTAATAATATGCATAGATTCGCCAAGAAAATTAATTTTTTTTTCAAATAAAAGGAAAGATTCGCTAGGATTTTACACCTTCGCCGAGGGGGGGTTTCTTAAAGTTATCCTTGATATGCATCCATCCTACATCCACAAACCATCATCATACTACACATATCATCATAGAAAACATTAACCATCATAATATAGATTGGTTATTCTAAGCATCTCATGAACTACACATTTTGCATAAGCATCCATTTCATAATCATATAGGCATTATAATGAACATCACATTATTGTATCACACATACATACATCACACATAGAAAAGGAACTGAAAATGAATTTAAAATTATCATGACATTGCATACATCACATATCATCACATAAATATAGATTTGCATAAAAGCGCATCCATGTAGATCCATGTGCATTCATAACATACATCCATTGCATCATAAAACATCATGACATAGAGCAACATACTATAAGCATTACATGCATTCATCCATTCATATATATATCCATCACATAAAATAAAATAACCATCACATCATATAAACGCATCACAAATCATCTCATATATACATCAAAAAAAGTTGAATTTCATGATACATCGGGATCAGATATATAGTATCATCATCGAATATACAAGAGGCTAATCAAAACTCAGCCAATGAATGTATACACATCATAAAATCAAGCTATACAACTCAAAAATAGTGCACTATCAGAACCCTAAGCTACCCTTGCTCTGTTGATTCTTGTGGTGACTGCCTCGACTCTAATGGTGAGACCCTAAAGGTTTCCTTGATGTCCCTAGGTGAGGTGTCCTGGTGGGTACAACCTAGTTGATATGGGATAAATCTGGCTCCCATCGATCCTATGTCATGGCTCTATAATATAGGGTCACGTAATATGAGGCCTCCTGCATGGCTGGGTCATACATATCAGCTAGGACTATGGCTTGTCCCTATGCCTGTTGCGTTGTTGCCTCTAGTTGTTTCCTCCATCCCTGCTCTAAAGCCAACCCAAGGTCTGTATCCTATCTCATCTAGCTCTCTTGTGCCACTTCCTGTCGTGCATAATCCCTCTCCTGGATCAAGGTCTAAATTTGTTCTTGGTCCTATTGCAATTGTCATGATAGTGCATGTACATGTGCCATGAGGATCAAGACCTAGTGGTGGTGGTTGTGATGCATGTTGGTGTGGTTGTGTTGGTGGCCTCTGTCCAATAGGAGACACTAGTGGTGGGATCTATCCATCGTACCCTTCATGCCCAGCACCTCCATCCTGACCATCCTGTGGCTGGTGTCCTAACTGCTGGGGGACTTGACCAATCTGGGGTCCTCTGACTCATCCTTTTCCCGTTGCTAGCACTACTGGTAATGTCAATATGATCGAAGTGTGGACTTGAAAGTAAGCATTATAGGCCTGTGTAGTTCCCGCATCTACGGGACCATCAAAATAAACCCATGACACCATCACAAGTTGTCTAAAATCATCAATGGCTTTTTGGGGAGGCGTCCTCTGCCCCCATGTTGTCTCTCTGGACCTCTGTGCAAATATGGATCTTTGTCTGTCATCAGGGGTATCTTGTACCTCCCCGAACTAGCGAGCATTAGGAGAAATTTACATTAAAAAATGGGCCTCCTAATGATGACATCATCAACTTTTTGAGTTATCAAAAATCAATTAAAAGATGACATCAATCGTTACGATGACATCATCCAAAATAAAAATAAAATCATTTATTTTATAAAATAAAACTTTCTAAAATCCTATGAATTAACTCATTATGGTTAATTTAACTCTACATATCCTATTCTATCTCATTGATCTTTCTAAATATAAAATATTCTTTTTTGTTTTTTAATTTATATTTTTAAGTTCTATTATAGAAATTATTATTTAAAAAAAAAAAAATTCATTCTTAAAACAAAATATATATAAAAAGCATTTCAAAAATATTTTAACAAAACTTTTCTTTAAAATATTTTAAAAATTTGGAATGAAATTAATTTTTAATAAAATTCATCTGTGCTTCTTATTTTATAAAATTATTTTTATGAAACAAATTCAGTCCATTTTTCATTTTTCATTTGTTTTTGTAGGTTCAAGCATCATAAAAATTGGCTTAAAGGAAGCATATCAAAGTGAGGTGATTAGTTCTTTATTTTTCCATCACAAAAACTAAAAAATATGTTAACTACAATTTCATTAAAAAAAATTGAAATATGTTTGCTGCAATTTCATTAAGCAAAATTTTCCCTCAATTTTTTCTCTCTACAATTTTTTTTAGTAAACTTATTTAAATTTTATATAGTTCAAAAACTTTATCAAATATTTAAAATCATAAAACTTGTTATAAACATATTTAACATAATAAATCTAAATCTATAATATGGAACTTGATTTAATATATAAAATTTATATAAAATAAAATATCTAAAGTTTCTTGTACTTTATCATTGTTTATAAAACTTATAAACATGTTTATCTAAATAAACTACATAACATAATAAATCTAAATCTATAAAATCATAAATTATAAATAGATAAAATCATAAATCTATAATATGAAACTTGATGTAATTACACACATCGAGGTGGGGATGAGAGCACTCATTTTTTCTAAGTAAATTTATAAAAAAATAAATAAAATACCAAAAAGGAAATAAAAAATAAACAAAATAAAAAAATCGTTGAAGGAGCAAAAGGGTGAGAAAATCCATGAACAAAAAGTCAGAAAAATATAAAATAAACCAAAAAATAAATTGGAAAAAATTAGAAACAATTGGAAGGAGAAAAAGTGGAGAAAAATAAAATGAAACAAAAAAAAAAAAAATTAAAAAATAAAAATGATGGAAGAAAAAAAAAGTGGAAAATCAAATAAACTATGGAAAAGATAATCCCTTGACTACTTTAACCATATATTTTAAATATAAATATATTAGTATAAATTTTATATAAAATAAAATATTTTTTTTGTTAAAAAGAAGGGGTAAAAATTTTATTCAATCAATAACAAAGTACAAGCCAAAGCCAAAGGCCCACCAAAGCAAGACAACCACCAAAACAACCAACACGAACACTACCTATGCCTGTCCTCCACTAATAACCTCTCTAGAGTCCCCAAGTAATCAGAGGGTAACTCATCCCTTCCACTAATATCCCAGTCGTCCACATTCTCAGAGGCCCACTTCGCCAGACAATCGGCCACTCTGTTCCACTCTCTAGGGATATGACAAAAGGAGACAGAATCCAAGGAACTGCAAAGACTCAGAATCTGCCTGACCTCAGAAGCCAATTGCCAACTAACATCCTCCAGCTTCTGGTTGTTCAGCATATCCACCACAATTTGAGAATCAGACTCACAAATGATCCTCCGCCAACCTAAAGAGTATCCACGCTCAACAGCTATCTTGATAGCAAGGGCCTCCATCAGATTATTAGAATGCTGCCCTTTGTACATAGAGAAGACAAAAACAACACCACCATCATTACCTCTACCAATACCCCCAACACCAGCATGACCAGGGTTCCCACGAGAAGAACCATCAGTGTTAATTTTTAAGACCCCCACTGGGGGAGGCGTCCATCTTCCATCGCGACTGACCCGTTGCCTGACATGGCGGGATCTTCTACCAGCAAGGCTTCCCCTGCTACTATCCCCCAAGTTCAAATTTCTCAAAATAGCCAGATCACCAGGATCAGTATTAATAGACATATCACACTTAGCTGAAATAGTCTCCTGGAGCCTGCTAAGAATCTTCTTCCACAGTTGAGAACTTCCCAAATTGGAGCCACAAAAAACTCTTCGGTTCCTCTCCAGCCAAAGGTTCCAGAGAATGAGAGTAGGCCCAATAGACCAGGCCACCTGCAGGAAAGAAGTCTTTGTAGGAGGTCTGCCCAAACTCTCCCAAAAGTCAATCAAGGAGGTAGCATGAATACAACCATGTTGCCAAGCCTCCCACCATCTATGCCACAACTCTCTAGAGTAAGGGCAAAGAAAGAACAAGTGAGAGGTACACTCCTCATTGCAAGAACAAAGAAGGCAAATAGAAGGACCCTGAAAACCTCGCTTGCGAAGATTTTCCCAAGTGAGGCACTTCCTCTGAGCAACCAACCATAAGAAAAAATTGCATTTGGGCCATGAGAAGTTGTCCCAAACCTTCTTCCACCAGTGCACCTCAGCCGGACCATGTAAGTTCTTGTCAAGCATAGCGTAGCCTTGAGCAACAGTGAATTTACCTTTTGGACTAGGACTCCAAGCCAGAACATCCCTCCCATTCAGAGAGCTGCAAAGTCTGTCCTTCAAAATTCTAGCAAGAACATCACAATCCTCATCAGAACCACCCAAGGGCCACTCCTGAGGATCCTTCCAGCAAGCCACCGTCACCTGACCAGTACGCTTGACAGTTTTAAAATGCTCCACCTTAATCCAACCGGCATCAGAGAAAATATGGCAAAGAGGCTGAAGCTGAGGAAAACAAGAAAGAATGGGCGGGTGGCCATCCCAAGAGTCCTGCCAAAAAAGAGCATCAGAGCCTCTATTACAGATCCAGAAGAGCCCCTCCTTAATCAGCTGAGCACCCTTCTTAAGAGTATCCCAAATACAA
Source organism: Sequoia sempervirens (assembly GCA_007258455.2). Taxonomy (NCBI): domain Eukaryota; kingdom Viridiplantae; phylum Streptophyta; class Pinopsida; order Cupressales; family Cupressaceae; genus Sequoia; species Sequoia sempervirens. Next base: position 8,699 of record VDFB02285859.1, read on the forward strand.
GAACCCTTGCCCATCAAATGAAGACGTGGCACATCAAGGCAATCAACACCGGGGATATACTTGTGGGCCAGAATCTTAGCCCAATCCTGATCCTGATTGTTGCACCACCTCCAGTATAGCTTGGCCGCCAAGGCAGTGACAGCAAGAGCCATAGACCTAAGACCAAGGCCCCCAGCATGCTTCAGCCTGCAAACAGACTCCCACTTGACTAAGCTCCATTTCGAGGAAAGAAGGTTGCCAGACCAGAGAAATTGCCGAGACAGAGCATCGAATTCCCGCACAAAGGCTGATGGGGGAGCCTGCACACAACACCTATAGATGGGGAGAGACTGCACCACAGTCTTTAGAAGAACCATTCTCCCAGCAGAAGATAGCCACCTGTGAGTCCAGTGACTAACCTTACTCCGAAATTTATCCAAAATTCCCTGCCAGTAATCTCTACGTTGGGCTCCCAAAGCCAAAGGGATCCCAAGGTACATCAAGGGGAGAGAACCAATCTGAAATCTTAAGATCCTAGCAATCCTGCTTTGAATACGCTGAGGAGTATTAAAGAAATAAATGGAAGACTTGTCATCATTAATACACTGACCTGAAGCCTTCAAATAGATGTCAAGAGCTCTCCTGAAGTTCATAGCCTCACTAATTCTAGCCAGGCCCATCAGCCCCGTATCATCCACAAACTGAAGATGAGAGTAGGAAGGAAGAGAGTTGCTCCAGCTCCAACCACGGATAAGACCCTGACTCACCTGAGATTTAATAAATCTTCCAAGACCCTCTGCCATGATAATGAATAAGTAAGGAGATAAAGGATCCCCCTGCCGGAGACCCCGAGAAGCCCTAAACAGATCTGAAGGCTCCCCATTAATGAGAACTGAGAAAGAGGCAGAGGTAACACAACTAAGGACCCAATTCACCCACTCCTCCGCAAAGCCAAAAGCCAAGAGAGTTTTTTGTAAGAATTCCCAACTCACCCGGTCATAAGCTTTAGACATGTCGAGTTTAATAAACATAGCCTTCTCCTTAGAGTTAGCCATAGAATGAATAGCTTCCATGGCTATCACGACGCCATCCAAAATTTGTCTCCCTTCAACAAAACCGCCCTGCTCAGCAGAGATCAGAGAACCGAGGAGTGGTTTGAGTCGCTCAGCAATCAACTTGGTGATGATCTTGTAAACCACATTACATAACGCAATGGGCCTGAATTGCGCCAGTCGATTAGCTCCTTCCATCTTGGGTATGAGAGTCAAGAAGGTAGAATTCATGGACTTGAGCATCTGCTTGTTCCTATGTGATTCCTGAATCACCTCAAGGAGGTCAAACTTTATAATTTCCCAAAACTCCTGAAAGAACTCAATCGGAAACCCATCCGGACCAGGAGCCTTGCCTTTTTTCATATTAAACACCACTTTCTCCAATTCAGGTAACAAGATAGGACTTAAGAGAACCCCATTCATCTCAGCAGAGACCAGTTGGGGAATACAATCCAAAATGGCCCCCTCCTCAGCCCTAGCAGCAAAATCCTCCCTAGAAAAAAGATTAGAAAAATAATTGACAGCTTCCCTGGAAATCTCAGCGCTGGAGGAAAGTTGAGCCCCATCTTGAGAAACTAGAGAGGAGATAGAGTTCCCCTGCCTCCGAGCCTTAACCGAATTATGGAAGAAAGCGGTGTTCCTATCTCCCTCCTGAAGCCAATCAATGCGAGATTTCTGCTTCCAGAAGATCTCCTCCCGAAGCTCCCACTCTTCTAATCCCTTTAGAGCCAAGGACTCAGCAATACTAAGGTCTGAGGTCAACCCCTGGTCACGAATCTGACGAGTGATGGAATCCAACTTGGACTGGGCAACCAACCTCTGAGCTTGTAGGTTCCCAAAACACTGATTATTCCATCTCTTAAGCCTGAACTTCACATGTTGAAGCCTCTTAGTGAAAATAAACATGGCCGTCCCATGGGTAGGCCTCCCCTCCTGCCACCAATCCAACATAAGATCATGCAAAGATTGATCTCTTAGCCACATCAACTGAAATTTGAAAGAGGGATTTTTGGTGATTCCATAAACGGTGACAGAGAGCTTGATGGGCCAGTGATCAGAGCCCCTCCAATCAAGAATTTCTGAACTGGTGATCAACCTACTGTTCATCCAATAGCACGAAACTAGAAATCTATCAAGCCTTTCTGAGATGGCCTCAACACCACATCTCCTATTATTCCATGTAAAGACGCCATTGGTTGGCTTCACATCAATGAGATTCAAGGAGCTAATCATATCCCTGAGAAGACCTGCAGAAGGGTCCAGCCTGGCTAACCCCCCTTGTTTTTCGTCCAAGCTAGTAACAGCATTAAAATCACCAGCCACAATCCATGGGAGAAAGGGGTCTAGGGCTCGAATGAAACTGATGTGAGCCCAGAGATTTGACTTACCAGAGAAATCAGTAGGAGCATAAATATTAGAAAAAAGACACCTCTCTCCAGTCTCCAAGCTAGAGGCAACCAGAGAGATAGAAGACCGACTAGAACTCCACCATATGGGGAAAACTTTCCTCGGGTTCCAGAAGCAAGCCACCCCCCCTGAACTGTTCAAAGCACCCACCCCCTGCCAATTACCTTGGGGCCAGATACGCGGAGCACACTTATCCAAACCGTCCACTGTAAGCTTAGTTTCTTGAATAAAGACCACATCAGGAGACTGAGATTCAATTAATCTACGAACAGCCTTTTGTCTAGGGATGCTGTTCAACCCCCTTACATTCCATGATAAAACAATCATTTATGGGGGTGGGAGAAGTGGGAATCAATGGGTTTCACAGACCCAGACTCAACCAAAGTATCACCCATAATTTTGACCTTCTCTTGATCGGTCTTCCTACCACTCCTTGACGGTTTATCAAGTAGCCCCTTTTTAAAGGATTTCTGTTGTAACCCTAAACCAGGAGAAGCTTTGTTACCCTTCACAAAATGTGAGGCCCCCTTAAGAGCAGGAGGATTAGGAGACACCACCACAGAATCCTTCGTAGCCTGTGTCCCCTGAAGGTCCCTGATATCCTGACCCTGGGTAGGCACATCCTTCGCCAAACGAACAACCTGATGGTCCTCCAGAGATAAAATCTGCTCCTCTTTCTCAGCAACTTCCTCCTGACTCTCATGCAAACCCTTAGCCCCAGAAGAGAGCTCAACTGGAATACCTTCCTCTTGAACCAGGTCCTCAAGCACATCAAACCTGTTAAAAGTGCCATCATTTTGTCTATCCATCCAGGTTCTCTTTTTTCCTTTACCTTTGTTACGGGACTTAACCTGAGTAAACCCCTCATTATCCACCGGTTCATTGGACAGAGGAGCCTTCCCCTTGACCCCCGAAGGAGGTCTAGAGGATGCCAAGGGGGAGGGTTTAAATCTAGGGCATTTGCGATGTAAATGACCGTATTCATGACAAATTCTGCATCTAAAGGGAAGGGTCTCGTAATCTAGTTGTTGGATCCAAGACGATGATCCCAAGCGAATTTCCATAGAATCTGGTAATGGGTTATTTAAATCAACTTCTACACAAATACGAGCAAAGGAAATTACCTTACGGTCTTGAGTTTGTGTAGCTGATCCCACCGGTTTTCCAAGAAGCAATGAAATTGAGTGAAGAATATCTTCCCTCCAGAATTCCAAAGGAAGCCTCGGCAATCGGATCCACACAGGAACCCGCGAGGGGATCTCTTCGGCAGAGTTGAAGCCCATCTGCCAAGGCTTAATGAAGAGCCCCACCTGGTTAAAGAAATAGGGGCCCCCTTCAAAAGCCCTATTCCTGTCCGACATGCTTGAAAAGATAACTAGAAAGTAATTATTAGCAGCCAAAATAATCTCCATATCACCTTCTGGGTTCCAAACTCGATGCGCCCAGGAATCCAAGACAGGTAAAGACAGACGAAGACCCAAAAATTTGCAAATGAGGGCATGATTACACCAATATTCAACATCCTCTACAACTTGTTCAGGTTGAATGACCAAAACTGGTCGATCCTCGGATCTCTCCAAACATCCGTTTATTTTTTTAACTCGAAATACCCCTTTAGAAGAGGAGACCCCATCTCCAGACTGGGGTTTACCCAGCGGATCCTTACCGCTGGCATGCATCGAAGAAGATGGCCCTACCATCTCCAAATCACCAGAAGAAACCTCAGATATAACAGCACCCTGATTCTCCATGGATCGCAAAGCACCACCCCGCCAAGAAGGAGAGAGATGGGGGCCGAGACCCACAGTCTCAAACCGCAGACCACACCTGCCAGGGACAGTCGTTAACAGCAAGAAACGCAACCGGAAATACTGCCTATAAGCAAGATAAAGGCCGAGCTCCCCACTCAACCTGCGCACCCCTGAAGAAAATCAAAAACCCCACCCCCCGAGATCACACCACCAGCTCGGCCGCCGCGCACAACCAGATCACAGAAAAGAGGAGCTAGGGCACGCGGGCCCTAGCTCTCGCCCAAACGCCTCGCAGAGCCATTCTATCGTATGTACATCCGTAATCGTTAATTACCCTACTAAATAAGTGTTTTAGCTTCATAACATTTTCTTATATTTCATTTTATATAATCATCTATTTTTTTGGTTTTATTTTTTATACTTAATTATTTCTTTTATTTTTTGTTATTTTTATTTCTTTATTGTCTTTTTCTTTGCCTTTATTTTCTTTTGTTCTTTCTTTCCTTTAGCAATTTTAATTGTTAATTTGTATTTTTAATTTATATGTTTTATACTAATTTTTATATAATCCATATTTATTTTCTCCTTCCTTCCCCTTCCATTCCATTCCATTTCCTTATTCGTTCTTCCTTCCATTCCTTCATTTCATCTTTGTTTTTCATTTATTTCTTTTCCATTTTATCATGGTTTTATTTTTATTCTCCTTTTGTTTTATTTATTTAGTTATTCTATTTAATTTGATTCATTAATTCTATTAATAATATATTTAAATTTTATTTTAATTCTTGGTTTTTAATTGTTTCCTTTATTGTCTTCTTTACATATAATGCATATGGGCCATGCATAAACTTTAATTTTATTATTTCATTCCATTATCCATTTTCCTTCCGTCCATTCCTTCCATTCCATTTATTTTCTTGTCATGGTTGCTCTTCCTTCGTTTATTTGAACTCTTCATGTCTTTTATCTATTAGATACCTATTTTTATAGTTTTTTTTCTTTTATATTCTGTTTTTCTTTTGGTTTTCATCATTTTATATTTCCTTTATTTTTATCTATTAATTTTTGTTTTTGTTATACTCGTTTACTTATTTACTTATTTATTTAATTTTATTGTTAATGCCTATATTAATATGCTATTTAATTTTTTATTTTATTCTTGTCTAGCCTCTCTTTTTGACCCTCTCCCTCCATATCTTTGGCCCCTTTTCCTTGCTTACCTTTTTGTCTCTTGGTGCACTTTGTCTCCTTTTTTCATTTTTAGATTTTGACTTGTATCTACTGATCGAGTTCTTTTTTATAGTATACACACATGCATGAATATATATGAATATGAATATTATATTTGTTTTATATTTTTTATTTATACACACACCAATCTTAATATTATATATGTATTTAATATTTATTTTAATATTATATTTTATTTATTATTAAGATTATCTTTTAAATTTTACTAAATAAGTGTTTTAGTTTCATAAAATTTTCTTATATTTCATTTTATATAATCATTTTTTTTTTGGTTTTATTTTTAATGCTTAGTTATCTCATTTCTTTTGTTATTTTGATTTCTTTATTGTCTTTTTCATTGCCTTTATTTTGCTTTTGTTCTTTCTTTCCTTTAACAATTTTATTTGCTAATTTATATATTTTATCCCAATTTGTATATATGTAATTTATTTTATAGGTGATATTTATATAAGGCTTATTATTTTTTATCCTAAATTTCTTTTTTACAATATTAATTGTTTTGTTTTCTTGTCTCAGTTGCTCTTCCTTTGTTTATTTGAACTCTTCATGTCTTTTATCTATTATTTTATATTTTGTTTTGTTTATTGTTTTCATCTTTTTATATTTTCTTTGTTTTTATCTATTGGTTTTTGTTTTTTTATACTCATTTATTTACTTGGTTATTTATTTCATTTTATTTTTAATTCCTATATTAATATGTTATTTAATTTTTATTTTATTCCTGTTTTTGTGTATTATTTTCTTTATTGTTTTCTTTACATATAATGCATATGATATAATACACAACTTTGTTTTATTTCTCCTTGGGGTTCTTTATTTTCACAATTTGTATTCACCTTTAAAACATTAAAATAATATCTTATATTATCATTATTTTTATAAAATTATCCTAAATTTATTTTTTACAAATTTTATAGTTTTATTTTCTTGTCATGGTTTCTCTTCCTTTTTTTATTTGAACTCTTCATGTCTTTTATCTATTTGATACCTATTTTTATAGTTTTTTTGTCTTTTATATTCTATTTTTCTTTTTTTTTCATCATTTTATATTTCATTTATTTTTATCTATTAATTTTTTATTTTTTTGTTATACTCTTTATTTATTTAGTTATTTATTTAATTTGATTATTAATACCTATATTTAGCCAATAGGTTATTTATTATGGGCACAACCCACTGATTTTTTCTCACACCTGGAAATATTTCATCAGAAAATAAATTTAGCAGCTGAAAAAAACTCTGAAGAGTTGAAACAATGTGCTGTCATGCCTAAAAATAGATTTTTAGGCTCCAACACCGACTGTTTACAATATTATCCTTATCTTCACCGCCTTCTACAATGACAGTTGAATGCATGCATACGACATTCAAGGAGATTTAAAAGGAAAGTAAAAGCAACATAGTTCACCTATTTCAACTATCCCTCTTTTAGAAGAAATAAAAAAATATTTTATACCCTAACAAGTCTATTTTGTTTAGTTTTTATTGTGTTGTTTACAACTACAAGAAAAAAATGTATTTATTATTATTATTATTATTATTTTCAAAAAAATGGGTATATGTGTGCACACACCTTTTTTGTGGACAACAGTCCCTATTCACTCAAGACAAATGGGTGAGTGCTCTAACAACAACAAAGAGGGAAAGGATGCATTTTGCACCCTCCTATGTCTTTGTGTGACTTTCATTTTAGTAGGAAGGGGATGGACTCTATAATTATGCGATTACTTGTAATGGATGGATGTACTCTATAGGTACCCATTATGTGAGACTATCTTGAGTTTAGTGGGATGGAAGCCTAAAAAATGTTATTAAGGTGAGTTATGAATCTAAAAGCTCTTAACCTTTTTTGCTTGTCCATGTTTTCTTTCCTTGTCTATTTTGTCTTATTAGGTAGTATTGTTTTTCCTGCAAAGCTTATTTGGCTTACTTTCTACAAGTTTCAGCAATAGGTTTCTTTTAAGGATCCTAGGAATTGAAAAGAGAATGTTATACAATGCTAATGTTATATGATAATGTTCAACCAACCTAGGGTTTTCAAGCCATTGTATACTGTACCACTTTAATATGAGCTTTAACTAGCATTTGAAGATCCAATTGACCCCTTTAGTGTTGAAGTTTGAACTATGGTGGATCTAAAGTTAGCTTTTCTTCATTCTGAATCATTTTAATTTCTTCAAAATACTAACACAAAGTATAGAGCTAGAACCTTCCTCTTTCATAAATACTAAAGTAAATGCTCATTTACACCTTTATTAATCTAGTTTAAATGCTTTAAACTGCCATCTTTACCCTAACTTGTATATTGTTTTACATTATATATCAACCACAAGAATCAAACTCTAGACTAGTTCAATCCTCTTCCATATTATTACGTCCTACACACATATCTTAGATTGATACCTACTTACCATAGACTATACTTAGCATACTAAGAAGTTACTTAATCAAGACGTCAAATTAGTTATTACTTTTTAGCAAGGGACTTATGAGGAGGATCTCCATTGACCCCCAGGCTCCATTGCTAAGTGTAGAGAGGGGGAGAATATAAGCTAGCTATTATTATTTCTATTATTCATGGATTTTACTACCAACCTAACATTGTTGTTAAGGTTTTAGCACAAGCCTCTTTAAGTTTCAACACCAACATCTAAGAATATAATCAGAGTGTGTATGATTTTGAAGGTGTTAATGTTTAATAGTGTCATGCAATATCCAATGAGCCAGGTGATGAAAATGATTTTTTAGCTATTTTTTCATCTTATGACATCTGTAAAGTAATTTTATTGGTACAAATTATTTCCATATTTTAATTTTTTTTATAGTTCCAAGTTTTGATCATTTGGGAAAGACTATCTCTATATTTTTTTGCCAATTGGTGCTCTCCTTGTCAAGCCTTTACTCCTAAGTTGACACAATTATACAATGAGCTCAAGGATAGAGGATAAAAATTCAAGATTGCTTTGTATAACTAATGAAGATTGAGGGGCTCATGAAGACTACTTCTTAGATATGCACTGGCTTGCTCTTTCTTTTGGAGTTACAATTGATAAAGACCTCAATTTCCATTTCCATACATAAGGAACACTAACCTTGATTGTGACTACTCTAGATGGAAAGATTGATAAATGATTATATAAGTGTCATGTCTATCTTTGGAGCTAAGGCTTATCCTTTCACTACTTTGTAGATTTGGAAGTTGCAAAAAGAGACTGAAGACTTGGCTAAGAAATTAACCAAGGAAATTGATTGCAGCCAAAAAGAGCAACCTCTTGCATTGACAACAAAATGCCTCACTGGAAACACAAGCCTCACTAGCTACAAATGCCTCACTAGAAACACAAGCCTCACTAACAATCCCTCACTAGAAATACTAACTCACTGATAATTTCAAATGCCTCACTGAGATACATACATCTGCATCATTGACATACAAACATTTGCCTCATTGGCATACTTTCCATGGTCTTGTTGACCAATCTCCAATGAAAGAAGAAACATAACTTTAGGGGGTTACCCTGTTACTATACAATCCATTGCTCAAATGATCTATCTCTACAACTTCAAATTTATAAACCTTAAATCCCTCTTTAAAATGAAAACATTCAACATTATGATCCTCCTCACATACAACCTGGACAAACACTTCATTTGTGTGACTACAAAGTCCAATAATGATTCTAATCAGATCACACAATAAACCTCTTACAAAGTCCAAACCAACATAAAACCCTTCTCAGTGCATTGGAAACCTTTAATGATAATGTGCAAATCACACAAAGTAAATACAAACATATAGGAGCATGATATACCAGTTTAATCTTCACTTATCTGTGCAAAACATTCATATAGATTTTATAGACTGGTGTTCTATTCTATATTCTTTCTAAAGCTCATAATTTCATAGTCCTCTATAACCAACATTTCTCAAGCACAAAATACTTCTCTTTGATTTACAATCCACCACAACAGAATATAAAATCAATAGATAAATCAATCAAAAACTCTATCTATTGCATCCTACTCCCACACATGTTTTCACATTAAAGGAGCATCAAATTACTTCATTTTTTTCTTCATTTCATCTAAAAACACTCTCCGGTCCAATTACATGCAAAAATGTATTGTCTTTAATTCTTTCTTCCATCACCATTCCTACAGTTATAAAACTAAAAAAAAGCATTCAAAAACCCATCAAAGAGAAGTCTTAGGGTATGGTCATTGATCAAACCTTTTGCATTTAAATTCTATCCTTAGATTTTCTTTTTGGAACTCTTTAGACCAGCTATGTCAGTTTCCCTAGAAATGGGGCTGGTCAAATGGATGTTGAGGAACCCTTAATGTTATTACATAAGTGATGCTGACTTGTGATAGTAAGTCATCAAAGAATTAGAAAAAAAAATGCAATAGTCTTATGACGATTAGGACCTAGTGCATAAGAAAGATCATTTAGGGTTTTAGGTGACAAACCCTAATGCATGAAATATCATATTCCTCCTTTCATAACTTGTAGCAGATTTTTGATGACCATTGATTGATAAAACCAACAAGATAATCATGACAACTATGGAAAAGAACTTTTTCCTATGATAGAGAGGATTGTCTTATCCTTTTGAGAAAATAGAATTTTTACCTTTGCCCTTGCATGATCCCTACACCATTGTGCAGACTGTCACCTTGCACTGCTTGAATGAAACATGAAATATCATGAAATACCATTGTTCTTGTCAATAACATTGTTATCAACAAGCCACAATTGCATTGAATCTTTCACATCATGGAAGAAAATTTAATGATTCACTGTCATAGATCATTGACAACCATGCATGACAAATCCACTATCAAACCAAAAATCACTCAGACCAAGATCAACATTGTCATTGTCTAATATAAACCTGCAAATTGAAGTCATGATTGCACCATACCATTTTACACAAGGATGAAGATTGAATAACATTTACAAATCATTTGTCATGGTACTTGTAATCAACTTCCACAAACATATTTATTCTATTGGACTGTCCTGATGAACTTGGAAGAACCCTTGAGAACACCATGAAAAAGAAGATCAAATCACAACTTCAATTTCTCTCCCTAAACCCATGCCACTTTTCAAACATCTGGTGAAATTTCTTGTACAACATGCACAAGTTTAGAATCCTTCCTGTTTTGACTTTTTTTCTTCTCAAAATTTTCATAGGCTTCTCCTTTTGCTTGTTTGTCATGTTTGACTTCTTAATGTGGTTAGGTGATTTCACAGGATTTCTTTTGCAATATTGTGTTGTATTCCCATGATTTTTACACCTATAACATATGATATTGCTATCTAGACAAAAGGGATGACAATTTCTTGAAATTCCAAGAGTACTTCCATAATTATATTTTCCATGCACCTAACAATTTCTTGCTAGATGACCAAATTTATTACATTTATAACAAACATTGTTATAGTCCAGATTTGACAAACTATAAGAATTCTTATGCTTATTCGATCTAAGACCATTTATTGAGTGGGTTCTACAATATCTAGATCATCTATGACCATAAATTGACAAGAATAGCAATAACCATGAAATTGAGGGTAGTTGTACCTGAAAGATGAAGGTCTTGAGAAATTGTTTGTCCTTCTACCTTCATCAACACTTTTATCTTTTGTCTTGTCTGTAGGAGCAGCAACATGATGACACAAATTTATCTTCTTCCTTGGTGCATTTCTAACTTTTGAAGACTTCCCTTCTTCATATCCAAAACCAGTAGTACCTTTTTGAAGTATTTGATTTCTTAGCATTTCATTTAACCTGTTGGTACTATCATCAAACTTTAGATACTTTTCTAACTGCTTCCTAACATTCTCAATCTCTTTCCTTAGAGAAACTACTTCTCTTTCAAGCTTTTGACATTCATTAGTTTTGAATTCAAGATCAGATTTATTATAATCAACTATCCTTTTTTCTTCTTCAATCTCAATCTTTATACTAATGTTAGGTTCATAAACTTGACTTTTTAATTTTACAATCAAATTTCTTGCCTCTTCAAGTTCTGAAGAAACTTTTGCAAAAACTAAACATACCTTGTTTTTGGAATCTTTTTCTTGTTTAGGTTTTTCTTCTAACCTCTTATTCTCCTTTCGAAGTTGCTTGATTGTAACCAAAACACACAAGAGTTCACCTTCTAAATGAACTTCACACTCTTGTTCATCATATTCATCCACAAAGAAATCTCTTTCTTCATCATCAAGTTTTTGTTCATCCATTCTTACATTAAAGTCCTTTTTGTCAAAAATCTCAATTGCAAGACCATTCTTTCTATCACACTTTATATCAACATTCAGAGGAGACTCATGTAACAACTCATTTTGTTTGGCTTCTATCTTTTCTCTATTTCTTCTACACTTTCCCATGGTACTCCACTATCAACACCTACCCAAGCCTATTAGACTTCTATAGGAAACCTATGGCTCTGATACCACTTGTTGGAGTACAAACAACACTTAGAGGGGGGGTGAATTAGTGTTGTATATAAACTATGAATTTTTTTTGCATCTTTTAACTTAAAATATAGAGAAAGATAGTGACCTCAAATATCAATCAAACACATATATACAAGTATGATGATGCATAACAAAGCATTAGAGTACACATACAAAGATAGAAAATATGAGCAATAACACATATTTTTAAAGAGTGGAAAACCCTTGTGGGGAATAAAAACCACTCAAAAATGCCTCATTGGGAACACAAGCCTCACTAGCTACAAATGCCTCACTAGTTACAAATGCCTCACTGGCAACACAAGCCTCACTGACTATAATGCCTCACTGGCAATACTAACTGATTGATAGATTTCAAATTCCTCACTGGCATACATACATCTGCCTCATTGGCATAGAAACATTTGCCTCATCGACATACTTTCCATGGTCTTACTGATCAATCTCCAATGAAAGAAGAAACATAACTTCAGGGGGTTACCCTTTTACTATACAATCCATTGCTCAAATGATCTATCTTTGCAACTTCAAATTTATAAACCTTAACTCCCTCTTTCAAATGAAAACATTCAACATTATGATCCTCCTCACATATAAGGACAAATACTTCATTTTTTTGGGGTATGTGCGGGATCATGATGGATGAACAAGTGGCGATATGATGGGTATGTATCGGGTATGTGGCTGATGACTTTTTTTAAAACCAAAATTGATGAAATGAAAAGGGTTTTTAAAGGATATTCTTAGCTTTCCACCAATATAAATTATGATTTACTTTGAATTTGTTAAATAATTATTATTGATTTTTAATTTGAATTACAACTAAAGTCTTGATTGATAGTCTAATTGAAAAACATCTATAGCTTTCAAACGCTATCACATTTTTTGAATCTGAAACATGTGTCACATTTCATGCTTCACATACTATAGGATTAAAAAAAATGAATTTCATGAAGTTTTGACCAAGTTAAGGTGGTCAGACATACGTTTTTTATATTTTTTAAAAAAGAATTTAGTAAATAAAAATTCATAATTTATTTATTTACTTGGAAAAATTAAAAAATATGCATCACATGGACATGTCCTCTGCCCATATCTAAAATATTATCATTTTTATTGTGGTTGGCATGGTCGAGATGAATTTTCTTATTTTTTTTTCCTAAAATTTAAGTACTACTACATTGAAATTTCAAATTTTCACCAAATAGATTTAAAAAAAAAACCTAGTAGTTTAGAAACTATATTCAATTTTCTACGGATTCTATTCTTACATATTTTTGAAATAATATAGATAACTTACTCAAATTTTATGTCAAGTTTCCTAACTCTAATTTTTCTAAATTTTTCACCACTTAAGGGCTTGTTTTTTCCATGATGATCCTGCAAATACCCTATGACTACAAAGTCGAACAATGATTCTAATAAGATCACACCATAAACCTTTTATAGAGTCCATACCACCATAAAACCCTTCTCAGTGCATTGGCAACCTTTAATGATAATGTGTAGATCACACAAAGTTAATAAAAACATATAGGAGCACGATATACCTGTTTAATCTTCACTTATTTGTGCAAAATAGTCATAGATTTTATAGATTGTTGTTCTATTCTATATTCTTTCTAATGAATAATTTCATCATCCTCTATAACCAAAATTTCTCAAGCATAGACTACTTCTCTTTGAGTTACAATCCACCACAACAGAATATAAACTTAATAGATAAATCAATAAAAAACTCTATCTACTACATCCTATTCCCACACATGTTTTCACATTAAAGGAGCATCAAATTACTTCATTTTTTTCTTCATTCCATCCCGAAACACTCTCTAGTCCAATTACATGCAAAAATGTATTGTCTTTACTTCTTTCTTCCATCACTGTTCTTGTAGTTTAAAAAACTGAAAAAAAAAACATTTAAAAACCCATGAAAGAGAAGTCTCAGGGTATGGTCATTGTAAAAAATAAACACTTTTAAACATAGGCCATTGATCAAACCTTTTGCATTTAAATTCTATCCTTAGATTTTATTTTTGGTACTTTGTAGACCAGCTATGTCGGTTGCCTCAGGAATGGGGCTAGTCAAATGCATGTTGAAGAACCCTTAATGTTATTACATAAGTGATGTTGACTTGTGATAGTAAGGCATCGAAGAATTAGAACAAAAAGATGCAATAGTATTATGACGGTTGGGACCTAGTGCATAAGAAAGATCATTAGGGTTTTAGGTTACAAACCCTAATGCATGAAATCTCATAAACCTCATTTCATAGACTTGTACAAAACTTCTGATGATTGTTGACTAATAAAAGCAACATTAACTCCTAATTATTGTATCATCATCATGAACCTATTACAAAGTTATCATGAACCCTTATGAAGGATGGACAACATGACTGAACTAAATGAAAAATGAAGGAACTCCTGATATCCTGACCCAACTTTGGTATGAAATAGCATGCATCACTAACATAATCAATTTAACTTGCAACAACATAAACATCATACTTCTGACTACATCAAACTCCTTTTGCATTATCTCTAATTATAAACATCATCTCCCATTCTTTCCAAGTCATGTAATGCACAACACCATGTAAAGAATGAAATAGCTGGATATTCAACTAAAAACATACAACCTGCACCTTATTCATACATCATGCACCTTAACACACTTCTTGGCATGATAGAGAAGATAGAAAATGAATGCTCTGATGAGGGAGACATTTGAAAAGCAAACTTGTGATACCTTGAAGAAACTCACTCATCACTACTTAACACATGGACACTATGATGTCCTGACACTTGCAGAGACGATGAACACTCCAAACACTCTATGCATGAACATAGTATGTTGGCATACTGAAGACAACCTAAAGAAGACTGATTCTTCATTCATCAACATTACCATTTTCCATTCATTTCCATTCATCAACCTGAGCATGAACAATTCAAACCTTTGACATCAATGGAAACTATCACAAAGATCTCCCCCTTTGTCATTGATGCAAAAAACAAATAACCCACTCCACATTTGTTCTCTCTCCCCCTTTGACATCAACTGACAAAGGGAAATATCTCTTTTTGGCATGAAGCTCCCCCTATTAAGAAACAATCAATGCTGAAAGTATATGTGGCAAAGAACAATGGATTGCACAAATTCAAAGCATGATATCAATCTCTCTTTGTCTAAAGTTACCCTGCATAAATAGAGTAGAAAAATTCCTTCTTATTGTAGTACTTGAATATTACTTTTGTCATCTGCTATTGTTTTGTACCAAGAACCAATTACATGAAGGTATAGAGCTTTGTCACATCTCTATCCAAGAACACCAATCTCACCTTTAGATCCTCTATCCATGCACACTATGAAGAATATTGTCACTGCATGGTAATCATCCCTGCACATAGTACATATACTTCACCAAGCAACAACCTTCAATCTCCCCCTGATTGAGAATGAATATACTGAAATTGTGATCTTTGACATCAATTAAAACTTGTTTAATTCTCGATAGATCTTAGCACTATGAATGCATGGATTGATAGATAAGGAAAGTGATAATCCAACTCTTCAAAAACTTCTATAGATAGTCCAACCAATCCTATTGCTAGTCTATCAAGAAGTAAATAGACACTCCATAAGAAAGAGATTGACAATGCATGTCCTGAAGAACATGAGAAGATCATCCATTGGCATCATACCATACTATCCACAAAGCCACTATCCCGCACCAAGGATGTCCACATGAGTCTCACTTTTAAATGTAACATGAAGGCACTATCTCAAACTACTTTATCAAACAAGATTTCACTGGTCTGCACCACGCATTAGCCAAAACCAAGAAAAATGAACACTGATCATACCAAGATTGAGCATTATTCTAAAAGTAACAAGTGCACTTTCAAAAACATGAAATGGAACTTTCACTAATAAGAGTACATAATTCCAAATATAGATGCAACACTTGTCAAAGAATCCATAACACCCAAGAAGAGAAGAATTGTACCTCACACCTAGAGAAAATATCACACACCTTACAAAAAATGTCACCAACATCAAAGTGTCACTATCATCAAGGGATTTCACTAAGAGTACTGTCAAACATTATTCGCAAAGTAAATTTATTTGCATGCTCTTACTATCACTAAATAAAAGCACTCTGCCATAATATGTTTCCATCATCGAGTGATCTCACAATAGTGGTTTACAATTTTTGGCCAAACTGGACACTAAAATAATTTATTTAACTAAATCTTCACTTTCGGGCACCTATAGCGGCTAAACCGTGAGGAAATTGAAGATGATGCAAACTAGAGTTTCATGAAATTTTGTCTATAGATTCTAAATATATTTTATTCAAAAAATTTGGAATCATATTGCACTTCTTTTTCTATCTCCCTTGAAAACTAGTTTTTTTCAAAAAACAACATTTTTAAAAAGTGACGCTCACCGTATAACGCATAACTTTTTTTCCATGAAGGATAAAATTATAATTATTTGGAATTTAGATTTGTAACTCTAATATCTAGTGCTTCCACTTGGTTAGATAGTTTGTCGACATTTTTCTTTAAATCAATTTTCAAAAGTCAAACTAATTACAATTGGAACATAAGCATAACCATTATAGTGCAGCTTTGTATGTATCAAAATTCATTTTTGTTGGATCAAAGGACTTAAAATTCTGGTGCACTTTCCATATTTTTCAGATACGGCAATCTTCTAGGCACTTTCCACACATGTAAAGGAACTCAAAGGTTTGGGTTACCCGTTGAAAAACCATTTCACAAAATAAAAAATAATAATAATAAAATTAAACTTTTATTCCATTATACTTTTTGGGAAGCTTATAATAAGGACTTCACATACTTAAAAATAAAATTTAAATGAATTCATTTGATCCCCCAAAAGGTAAATAACAATTTGTTTTTTATCAGCAGGGGGTTTGATCTAAGGTAGTTTGATCAAACCCTCTTCAATTGGAATGCTTTAAATAAATTTTTTAAAGGCTTAACTCATTATATTTTCTAAAAATATGTGATTTCAACAAAAATTAGAATCTCCTAGAAATTGTAAACTAGCTTTGTGGGATCAACCCATCATGGGGTCCACTTTCATTGAGCAAAAAAGGCCATTAATTGTCACCAAAATACACAATGTTACTTAGTTTCCACTCCTCTTTGGAATGATAAACTACCTCCTACCTGGAAATCCACTTAAAACATCACTTGACATGATGCAAGAGTTCATCATTGGCTATACAACCTCATACTAACATTAGAAGACTGCATCTTCTGTTAAGGCAACATATTACAGTTATCACTGAACAAACAGAGAACAACCCAATATTGTCATACTGGTTAAGACATTGTCTAGTTGATCAAGAGCATTGACACCATCATCTTTTTGCCAATAAGGATTATTTCTACTATCAGACTGGCAAACTATTTACACTGTCACTGTACCATCTCCTATCGTTGTCTTGTCAAGGCCTTTCAATGTCACTGTCCTCTAATTCATTGTTGCAAACCTAGAAACTTGTCAAAAAATATTTCACTATCAGCACAACACTAAAGCATTGATTTAAAAAATCAAGTCCACACAAAAAAATTGTCATCAGTGATCATGGATTAGTATGAACAAGTAATCATGATGTCAATACTAATTCTTAAAGCAAACCATTATCTGTAATGAGTAATCACTGCATTGTCACCACATTATGTACTGATCCACTACACTAGGGACATTGAAAACTCATCAAGGCATTGATTGTGCACATATTATTGTGAATCCATTTAAGTTCAAGGCACTATGACAAGACATTGGTTGAATATTTATGATAACCACTACATCTCCTTTAAGATAAATAAATTACATACTATTGTACTCTTTAAGACTGAGATCACAGAGGCATAAATATTGATAAAGAATATTACCAGCCTCACACAAACCATTCTATGACTCCCACTCTCAAAGCACCATTTCTCTTACAAACCTTGTGCTATCATGAAGAGATCACTGTCTTTGTTACCACATAATTATCCTTGAACTGCAGCAAACTTATCATTTGCAACTGAGAGGATAATTTTCTTTTCACTATACTACTCTCTTAACAACTACTTTGAACATGAGTGACAATAAAAAAAAGGATGAATATCTTCAAGACACTATTAATGTGCAACCAAGGAACTGCAAAACATTGCCACACATGGTATTGCACCAAATGAAAACAAGATGATCATGAAAACTATGGAAAAGAACACTTTCCTATGATAGAGAGGATTGTCCTATCCTTGTCAGCAGATACAATTTTTACCTTTGTCCTTGCACTATCCCTACACCATTGTGCAAACTATCACCTTACATTTCTTGAATGAAACATGAAATACCACTATTCTTGTCAATAACATTGTTATCATCAAGCCACAATTGTTTTGACTCTTTCACGTCACTGAAGAAAAATCAATGATTCAGTGTCATAGATCATTGACAACCATGCATGGAAAATCCACTATCAAACCAAAAATCACTCAAACCAAGCTCAAAATTGTTGTTGTCTAATATGAACCTACAAACTAAAGTCATGACTTCACCATACCATATTACACAAGGATGAAGATTGAATAATGTTTACAAATCATCTATCATGGTACTTGTAATCAACTACCACAAACATATTTATTCTACTGGACCATCCTAATGAACTTGGAAGAACCCTTGAGAATACTATGACAAAGAATTTATCAAATCACACCTTCAATTTCTCCCCCTAAACCCATGTCACTTTTCAAGCAGCTGGTGAAATGTCTTTTGCAACATGCACAAGTTTAGAATCCTTCCTATTTTGACTTTTTTTTCTTCTCTAAATTTTCATAGGCTTGCCCTTTTGCTTGTTTGTCATGTTTTACTTCTTAATGTGGGTAGGTGACTTCAAAGGATTTCTTTAGAAATATTGTGTTGTATGCCCATGATTTTTACACCTATAGCATATGATATTGCTATCTAGACCAAAGGGATGATAATTTCTTAAAATTCCAAGAGTACTTCCATAATTATATTTTCCATGCACCCAACAATTTCTTGCTAGATGACCAACTTTATTACATTTATAACAAACATTGTTATAGTCCAGAATTGAAAAATTGTAATAATTCTTATCCTTATTTGATCTAAGACCATTTCTTGAGTGAGTTCTACAATCTCTAGATCTATGACCGTAAATATGACAAGAAGAGGAATAACCATGAAACTGAGAGTAGTTGTACCTAAAAGATGGAGTTATTGAGAACTTGTTTTTCCTTCTACCTTCATCAAAACTTTTATCTACTTTCTTGTTTGTAGGAGCAGCAGCATGATGACCCAAATTTATCTTCTTCGTTGGTGTATTTCTGACTTTTGAAAACTGCCCTTCTTCATATCCAAAACTAGTAGTACCTTTTTGAAGTATTTGCTTGCTTAGAATTTCATTTAATTTGTTGGTACTATCATCAAACTTTAGATACTTTTCTAACTACTTCCTAACATTATCAAGCTCTCTCCTTAGAGAAACTACTTCTCCTTCAAGCTTTTGACATTCATTAGTTTTGAATTCAAGATCAAATTTAGTACAATCAACTATACTTTTTGTTTCTTCAATCTCAATCTTTAGAATAATGTTAGGTTCATA
>VDFB02285861.1:0-81283 GCA_007258455.2 Sequoia sempervirens
TTCTTGTCATAGTTGCTCTTCCTTTATTTATTTGAACTCTTCATGTCTTTTATCTATTAGATACCCATTTTTTTTTTATAGATTTTTGTCTTTTATATTCTACTTTGTTTTTTTTCATCATTTTATATTTCTTTTGTTTTTATCTATTGGTTTTTATTTTTTGTTATACTTTGTTTATTTATTTAGTTATTTATTTAATTTGATTGTTAATTCCTATATTAATATGCTATTTAATTTTTATTTTATTCTTGGTTTTTTAGTATTTCCTTTATTGTCTTCTTTACATATAATGCATATGATATAATACATAACTTTATTTTATTGCTCCTGGGGACTCTTTATTTTCACAATTTGTATTCACAGTGAAAACATTACAATAATATCTTATATTATCATTTTTTTTATTAAATTATCCTAAATTTATTTTTTACAAATTTTATAGTTTTATTTTCTTGTCATGGTTGCTCTTCCTTCGTTTATTTGAACTCTTCATGTCTTTTATCTATTAGATACCTATTTTTATAGTTTTTTTTCTTTTATATTCTGTTTTTCTTTTGGTTTTCATCATTTTATATTTCCTTTATTTTTATCTATTAATTTTTGTTTTTGTTATACTCGTTTACTTATTTACTTATTTATTTAATTTTATTGTTAATGCCTATATTAATATGCTATTTAATTTTTTATTTTATTCTTGTCTAGCCTCTCTTTTTGACCCTCTCCCTCCATATCTTTGGCCCCTTTTCCTTGCTTACCTTTTTGTCTCTTGGTGCACTTTGTCTCCTTTTTTCATTTTTAGATTTTGACTTGTATCTACTGATCGAGTTCTTTTTTATAGTATACACACATGCATGAATATATATGAATATGAATATTATATTTGTTTTATATTTTTTATTTATACACACACCAATCTTAATATTATATATGTATTTAATATTTATTTTAATATTATATTTTATTTATTATTAAGATTATCTTTTAAATTTTACTAAATAAGTGTTTTAGTTTCATAAAATTTTCTTATATTTCATTTTATATAATCATTTTTTTTTTGGTTTTATTTTTAATGCTTAGTTATCTCATTTCTTTTGTTATTTTGATTTCTTTATTGTCTTTTTCATTGCCTTTATTTTGCTTTTGTTCTTTCTTTCCTTTAACAATTTTATTTGCTAATTTATATATTTTATCCCAATTTGTATATATGTAATTTATTTTATAGGTGATATTTATATAAGGCTTATTATTTTTTATCCTAAATTTCTTTTTTACAATATTAATTGTTTTGTTTTCTTGTCTCAGTTGCTCTTCCTTTGTTTATTTGAACTCTTCATGTCTTTTATCTATTATTTTATATTTTGTTTTGTTTATTGTTTTCATCTTTTTATATTTTCTTTGTTTTTATCTATTGGTTTTTGTTTTTTTATACTCATTTATTTACTTGGTTATTTATTTCATTTTATTTTTAATTCCTATATTAATATGTTATTTAATTTTTATTTTATTCCTGTTTTTGTGTATTATTTTCTTTATTGTTTTCTTTACATATAATGCATATGATATAATACACAACTTTGTTTTATTTCTCCTTGGGGTTCTTTATTTTCACAATTTGTATTCACCTTTAAAACATTAAAATAATATCTTATATTATCATTATTTTTATAAAATTATCCTAAATTTATTTTTTACAAATTTTATAGTTTTATTTTCTTGTCATGGTTTCTCTTCCTTTTTTTATTTGAACTCTTCATGTCTTTTATCTATTTGATACCTATTTTTATAGTTTTTTTGTCTTTTATATTCTATTTTTCTTTTTTTTTCATCATTTTATATTTCATTTATTTTTATCTATTAATTTTTTATTTTTTTGTTATACTCTTTATTTATTTAGTTATTTATTTAATTTGATTATTAATACCTATATTTAGCCAATAGGTTATTTATTATGGGCACAACCCACTGATTTTTTCTCACACCTGGAAATATTTCATCAGAAAATAAATTTAGCAGCTGAAAAAAACTCTGAAGAGTTGAAACAATGTGCTGTCATGCCTAAAAATAGATTTTTAGGCTCCAACACCGACTGTTTACAATATTATCCTTATCTTCACCGCCTTCTACAATGACAGTTGAATGCATGCATACGACATTCAAGGAGATTTAAAAGGAAAGTAAAAGCAACATAGTTCACCTATTTCAACTATCCCTCTTTTAGAAGAAATAAAAAAATATTTTATACCCTAACAAGTCTATTTTGTTTAGTTTTTATTGTGTTGTTTACAACTACAAGAAAAAAATGTATTTATTATTATTATTATTATTATTTTCAAAAAAATGGGTATATGTGTGCACACACCTTTTTTGTGGACAACAGTCCCTATTCACTCAAGACAAATGGGTGAGTGCTCTAACAACAACAAAGAGGGAAAGGATGCATTTTGCACCCTCCTATGTCTTTGTGTGACTTTCATTTTAGTAGGAAGGGGATGGACTCTATAATTATGCGATTACTTGTAATGGATGGATGTACTCTATAGGTACCCATTATGTGAGACTATCTTGAGTTTAGTGGGATGGAAGCCTAAAAAATGTTATTAAGGTGAGTTATGAATCTAAAAGCTCTTAACCTTTTTTGCTTGTCCATGTTTTCTTTCCTTGTCTATTTTGTCTTATTAGGTAGTATTGTTTTTCCTGCAAAGCTTATTTGGCTTACTTTCTACAAGTTTCAGCAATAGGTTTCTTTTAAGGATCCTAGGAATTGAAAAGAGAATGTTATACAATGCTAATGTTATATGATAATGTTCAACCAACCTAGGGTTTTCAAGCCATTGTATACTGTACCACTTTAATATGAGCTTTAACTAGCATTTGAAGATCCAATTGACCCCTTTAGTGTTGAAGTTTGAACTATGGTGGATCTAAAGTTAGCTTTTCTTCATTCTGAATCATTTTAATTTCTTCAAAATACTAACACAAAGTATAGAGCTAGAACCTTCCTCTTTCATAAATACTAAAGTAAATGCTCATTTACACCTTTATTAATCTAGTTTAAATGCTTTAAACTGCCATCTTTACCCTAACTTGTATATTGTTTTACATTATATATCAACCACAAGAATCAAACTCTAGACTAGTTCAATCCTCTTCCATATTATTACGTCCTACACACATATCTTAGATTGATACCTACTTACCATAGACTATACTTAGCATACTAAGAAGTTACTTAATCAAGACGTCAAATTAGTTATTACTTTTTAGCAAGGGACTTATGAGGAGGATCTCCATTGACCCCCAGGCTCCATTGCTAAGTGTAGAGAGGGGGAGAATATAAGCTAGCTATTATTATTTCTATTATTCATGGATTTTACTACCAACCTAACATTGTTGTTAAGGTTTTAGCACAAGCCTCTTTAAGTTTCAACACCAACATCTAAGAATATAATCAGAGTGTGTATGATTTTGAAGGTGTTAATGTTTAATAGTGTCATGCAATATCCAATGAGCCAGGTGATGAAAATGATTTTTTAGCTATTTTTTCATCTTATGACATCTGTAAAGTAATTTTATTGGTACAAATTATTTCCATATTTTAATTTTTTTTATAGTTCCAAGTTTTGATCATTTGGGAAAGACTATCTCTATATTTTTTTGCCAATTGGTGCTCTCCTTGTCAAGCCTTTACTCCTAAGTTGACACAATTATACAATGAGCTCAAGGATAGAGGATAAAAATTCAAGATTGCTTTGTATAACTAATGAAGATTGAGGGGCTCATGAAGACTACTTCTTAGATATGCACTGGCTTGCTCTTTCTTTTGGAGTTACAATTGATAAAGACCTCAATTTCCATTTCCATACATAAGGAACACTAACCTTGATTGTGACTACTCTAGATGGAAAGATTGATAAATGATTATATAAGTGTCATGTCTATCTTTGGAGCTAAGGCTTATCCTTTCACTACTTTGTAGATTTGGAAGTTGCAAAAAGAGACTGAAGACTTGGCTAAGAAATTAACCAAGGAAATTGATTGCAGCCAAAAAGAGCAACCTCTTGCATTGACAACAAAATGCCTCACTGGAAACACAAGCCTCACTAGCTACAAATGCCTCACTAGAAACACAAGCCTCACTAACAATCCCTCACTAGAAATACTAACTCACTGATAATTTCAAATGCCTCACTGAGATACATACATCTGCATCATTGACATACAAACATTTGCCTCATTGGCATACTTTCCATGGTCTTGTTGACCAATCTCCAATGAAAGAAGAAACATAACTTTAGGGGGTTACCCTGTTACTATACAATCCATTGCTCAAATGATCTATCTCTACAACTTCAAATTTATAAACCTTAAATCCCTCTTTAAAATGAAAACATTCAACATTATGATCCTCCTCACATACAACCTGGACAAACACTTCATTTGTGTGACTACAAAGTCCAATAATGATTCTAATCAGATCACACAATAAACCTCTTACAAAGTCCAAACCAACATAAAACCCTTCTCAGTGCATTGGAAACCTTTAATGATAATGTGCAAATCACACAAAGTAAATACAAACATATAGGAGCATGATATACCAGTTTAATCTTCACTTATCTGTGCAAAACATTCATATAGATTTTATAGACTGGTGTTCTATTCTATATTCTTTCTAAAGCTCATAATTTCATAGTCCTCTATAACCAACATTTCTCAAGCACAAAATACTTCTCTTTGATTTACAATCCACCACAACAGAATATAAAATCAATAGATAAATCAATCAAAAACTCTATCTATTGCATCCTACTCCCACACATGTTTTCACATTAAAGGAGCATCAAATTACTTCATTTTTTTCTTCATTTCATCTAAAAACACTCTCCGGTCCAATTACATGCAAAAATGTATTGTCTTTAATTCTTTCTTCCATCACCATTCCTACAGTTATAAAACTAAAAAAAAGCATTCAAAAACCCATCAAAGAGAAGTCTTAGGGTATGGTCATTGATCAAACCTTTTGCATTTAAATTCTATCCTTAGATTTTCTTTTTGGAACTCTTTAGACCAGCTATGTCAGTTTCCCTAGAAATGGGGCTGGTCAAATGGATGTTGAGGAACCCTTAATGTTATTACATAAGTGATGCTGACTTGTGATAGTAAGTCATCAAAGAATTAGAAAAAAAAATGCAATAGTCTTATGACGATTAGGACCTAGTGCATAAGAAAGATCATTTAGGGTTTTAGGTGACAAACCCTAATGCATGAAATATCATATTCCTCCTTTCATAACTTGTAGCAGATTTTTGATGACCATTGATTGATAAAACCAACAAGATAATCATGACAACTATGGAAAAGAACTTTTTCCTATGATAGAGAGGATTGTCTTATCCTTTTGAGAAAATAGAATTTTTACCTTTGCCCTTGCATGATCCCTACACCATTGTGCAGACTGTCACCTTGCACTGCTTGAATGAAACATGAAATATCATGAAATACCATTGTTCTTGTCAATAACATTGTTATCAACAAGCCACAATTGCATTGAATCTTTCACATCATGGAAGAAAATTTAATGATTCACTGTCATAGATCATTGACAACCATGCATGACAAATCCACTATCAAACCAAAAATCACTCAGACCAAGATCAACATTGTCATTGTCTAATATAAACCTGCAAATTGAAGTCATGATTGCACCATACCATTTTACACAAGGATGAAGATTGAATAACATTTACAAATCATTTGTCATGGTACTTGTAATCAACTTCCACAAACATATTTATTCTATTGGACTGTCCTGATGAACTTGGAAGAACCCTTGAGAACACCATGAAAAAGAAGATCAAATCACAACTTCAATTTCTCTCCCTAAACCCATGCCACTTTTCAAACATCTGGTGAAATTTCTTGTACAACATGCACAAGTTTAGAATCCTTCCTGTTTTGACTTTTTTTCTTCTCAAAATTTTCATAGGCTTCTCCTTTTGCTTGTTTGTCATGTTTGACTTCTTAATGTGGTTAGGTGATTTCACAGGATTTCTTTTGCAATATTGTGTTGTATTCCCATGATTTTTACACCTATAACATATGATATTGCTATCTAGACAAAAGGGATGACAATTTCTTGAAATTCCAAGAGTACTTCCATAATTATATTTTCCATGCACCTAACAATTTCTTGCTAGATGACCAAATTTATTACATTTATAACAAACATTGTTATAGTCCAGATTTGACAAACTATAAGAATTCTTATGCTTATTCGATCTAAGACCATTTATTGAGTGGGTTCTACAATATCTAGATCATCTATGACCATAAATTGACAAGAATAGCAATAACCATGAAATTGAGGGTAGTTGTACCTGAAAGATGAAGGTCTTGAGAAATTGTTTGTCCTTCTACCTTCATCAACACTTTTATCTTTTGTCTTGTCTGTAGGAGCAGCAACATGATGACACAAATTTATCTTCTTCCTTGGTGCATTTCTAACTTTTGAAGACTTCCCTTCTTCATATCCAAAACCAGTAGTACCTTTTTGAAGTATTTGATTTCTTAGCATTTCATTTAACCTGTTGGTACTATCATCAAACTTTAGATACTTTTCTAACTGCTTCCTAACATTCTCAATCTCTTTCCTTAGAGAAACTACTTCTCTTTCAAGCTTTTGACATTCATTAGTTTTGAATTCAAGATCAGATTTATTATAATCAACTATCCTTTTTTCTTCTTCAATCTCAATCTTTATACTAATGTTAGGTTCATAAACTTGACTTTTTAATTTTACAATCAAATTTCTTGCCTCTTCAAGTTCTGAAGAAACTTTTGCAAAAACTAAACATACCTTGTTTTTGGAATCTTTTTCTTGTTTAGGTTTTTCTTCTAACCTCTTATTCTCCTTTCGAAGTTGCTTGATTGTAACCAAAACACACAAGAGTTCACCTTCTAAATGAACTTCACACTCTTGTTCATCATATTCATCCACAAAGAAATCTCTTTCTTCATCATCAAGTTTTTGTTCATCCATTCTTACATTAAAGTCCTTTTTGTCAAAAATCTCAATTGCAAGACCATTCTTTCTATCACACTTTATATCAACATTCAGAGGAGACTCATGTAACAACTCATTTTGTTTGGCTTCTATCTTTTCTCTATTTCTTCTACACTTTCCCATGGTACTCCACTATCAACACCTACCCAAGCCTATTAGACTTCTATAGGAAACCTATGGCTCTGATACCACTTGTTGGAGTACAAACAACACTTAGAGGGGGGGTGAATTAGTGTTGTATATAAACTATGAATTTTTTTTGCATCTTTTAACTTAAAATATAGAGAAAGATAGTGACCTCAAATATCAATCAAACACATATATACAAGTATGATGATGCATAACAAAGCATTAGAGTACACATACAAAGATAGAAAATATGAGCAATAACACATATTTTTAAAGAGTGGAAAACCCTTGTGGGGAATAAAAACCACTCAAAAATGCCTCATTGGGAACACAAGCCTCACTAGCTACAAATGCCTCACTAGTTACAAATGCCTCACTGGCAACACAAGCCTCACTGACTATAATGCCTCACTGGCAATACTAACTGATTGATAGATTTCAAATTCCTCACTGGCATACATACATCTGCCTCATTGGCATAGAAACATTTGCCTCATCGACATACTTTCCATGGTCTTACTGATCAATCTCCAATGAAAGAAGAAACATAACTTCAGGGGGTTACCCTTTTACTATACAATCCATTGCTCAAATGATCTATCTTTGCAACTTCAAATTTATAAACCTTAACTCCCTCTTTCAAATGAAAACATTCAACATTATGATCCTCCTCACATATAAGGACAAATACTTCATTTTTTTGGGGTATGTGCGGGATCATGATGGATGAACAAGTGGCGATATGATGGGTATGTATCGGGTATGTGGCTGATGACTTTTTTTAAAACCAAAATTGATGAAATGAAAAGGGTTTTTAAAGGATATTCTTAGCTTTCCACCAATATAAATTATGATTTACTTTGAATTTGTTAAATAATTATTATTGATTTTTAATTTGAATTACAACTAAAGTCTTGATTGATAGTCTAATTGAAAAACATCTATAGCTTTCAAACGCTATCACATTTTTTGAATCTGAAACATGTGTCACATTTCATGCTTCACATACTATAGGATTAAAAAAAATGAATTTCATGAAGTTTTGACCAAGTTAAGGTGGTCAGACATACGTTTTTTATATTTTTTAAAAAAGTTGTAATAAAAAATTCATAATTTATTATTTACTTGGAAAAAATTACAAAAAATATGCATCACATCGGGACATGTGTCCTCTACTTATATCTAAAATATTATCATTTTATTGTGGTTAGCATGGTCAGATAGACACCTACTTATTATTTTTTCCCTAAAATTTAAGTACTACTACATTGAAATTTCAAATTTTCACCAAATAGATTTAAAAAAAACCTAGTAGTTTAGAAACTATATTCAATTTTCTACGGATTCTATTCTTACATATTTTTGAAATAATATAGATAACTTACTCAAATTTTATGTCAAGTTTCCTAACTCTAATTTTTCTAAATTTTTCACCACTTAAGGGCTTGTTTTTTCCATGATGATCCTGCAAATACCCTATGACTACAAAGTCGAACAATGATTCTAATAAGATCACACCATAAACCTTTTATAGAGTCCATACCACCATAAAACCCTTCTCAGTGCATTGGCAACCTTTAATGATAATGTGTAGATCACACAAAGTTAATAAAAACATATAGGAGCACGATATACCTGTTTAATCTTCACTTATTTGTGCAAAATAGTCATAGATTTTATAGATTGTTGTTCTATTCTATATTCTTTCTAATGAATAATTTCATCATCCTCTATAACCAAAATTTCTCAAGCATAGACTACTTCTCTTTGAGTTACAATCCACCACAACAGAATATAAACTTAATAGATAAATCAATAAAAAACTCTATCTACTACATCCTATTCCCACACATGTTTTCACATTAAAGGAGCATCAAATTACTTCATTTTTTTCTTCATTCCATCCCGAAACACTCTCTAGTCCAATTACATGCAAAAATGTATTGTCTTTACTTCTTTCTTCCATCACTGTTCTTGTAGTTTAAAAAACTGAAAAAAAAAACATTTAAAAACCCATGAAAGAGAAGTCTCAGGGTATGGTCATTGTAAAAAATAAACACTTTTAAACATAGGCCATTGATCAAACCTTTTGCATTTAAATTCTATCCTTAGATTTTATTTTTGGTACTTTGTAGACCAGCTATGTCGGTTGCCTCAGGAATGGGGCTAGTCAAATGCATGTTGAAGAACCCTTAATGTTATTACATAAGTGATGTTGACTTGTGATAGTAAGGCATCGAAGAATTAGAACAAAAAGATGCAATAGTATTATGACGGTTGGGACCTAGTGCATAAGAAAGATCATTAGGGTTTTAGGTTACAAACCCTAATGCATGAAATCTCATAAACCTCATTTCATAGACTTGTACAAAACTTCTGATGATTGTTGACTAATAAAAGCAACATTAACTCCTAATTATTGTATCATCATCATGAACCTATTACAAAGTTATCATGAACCCTTATGAAGGATGGACAACATGACTGAACTAAATGAAAAATGAAGGAACTCCTGATATCCTGACCCAACTTTGGTATGAAATAGCATGCATCACTAACATAATCAATTTAACTTGCAACAACATAAACATCATACTTCTGACTACATCAAACTCCTTTTGCATTATCTCTAATTATAAACATCATCTCCCATTCTTTCCAAGTCATGTAATGCACAACACCATGTAAAGAATGAAATAGCTGGATATTCAACTAAAAACATACAACCTGCACCTTATTCATACATCATGCACCTTAACACACTTCTTGGCATGATAGAGAAGATAGAAAATGAATGCTCTGATGAGGGAGACATTTGAAAAGCAAACTTGTGATACCTTGAAGAAACTCACTCATCACTACTTAACACATGGACACTATGATGTCCTGACACTTGCAGAGACGATGAACACTCCAAACACTCTATGCATGAACATAGTATGTTGGCATACTGAAGACAACCTAAAGAAGACTGATTCTTCATTCATCAACATTACCATTTTCCATTCATTTCCATTCATCAACCTGAGCATGAACAATTCAAACCTTTGACATCAATGGAAACTATCACAAAGATCTCCCCCTTTGTCATTGATGCAAAAAACAAATAACCCACTCCACATTTGTTCTCTCTCCCCCTTTGACATCAACTGACAAAGGGAAATATCTCTTTTTGGCATGAAGCTCCCCCTATTAAGAAACAATCAATGCTGAAAGTATATGTGGCAAAGAACAATGGATTGCACAAATTCAAAGCATGATATCAATCTCTCTTTGTCTAAAGTTACCCTGCATAAATAGAGTAGAAAAATTCCTTCTTATTGTAGTACTTGAATATTACTTTTGTCATCTGCTATTGTTTTGTACCAAGAACCAATTACATGAAGGTATAGAGCTTTGTCACATCTCTATCCAAGAACACCAATCTCACCTTTAGATCCTCTATCCATGCACACTATGAAGAATATTGTCACTGCATGGTAATCATCCCTGCACATAGTACATATACTTCACCAAGCAACAACCTTCAATCTCCCCCTGATTGAGAATGAATATACTGAAATTGTGATCTTTGACATCAATTAAAACTTGTTTAATTCTCGATAGATCTTAGCACTATGAATGCATGGATTGATAGATAAGGAAAGTGATAATCCAACTCTTCAAAAACTTCTATAGATAGTCCAACCAATCCTATTGCTAGTCTATCAAGAAGTAAATAGACACTCCATAAGAAAGAGATTGACAATGCATGTCCTGAAGAACATGAGAAGATCATCCATTGGCATCATACCATACTATCCACAAAGCCACTATCCCGCACCAAGGATGTCCACATGAGTCTCACTTTTAAATGTAACATGAAGGCACTATCTCAAACTACTTTATCAAACAAGATTTCACTGGTCTGCACCACGCATTAGCCAAAACCAAGAAAAATGAACACTGATCATACCAAGATTGAGCATTATTCTAAAAGTAACAAGTGCACTTTCAAAAACATGAAATGGAACTTTCACTAATAAGAGTACATAATTCCAAATATAGATGCAACACTTGTCAAAGAATCCATAACACCCAAGAAGAGAAGAATTGTACCTCACACCTAGAGAAAATATCACACACCTTACAAAAAATGTCACCAACATCAAAGTGTCACTATCATCAAGGGATTTCACTAAGAGTACTGTCAAACATTATTCGCAAAGTAAATTTATTTGCATGCTCTTACTATCACTAAATAAAAGCACTCTGCCATAATATGTTTCCATCATCGAGTGATCTCACAATAGTGGTTTACAATTTTTGGCCAAACTGGACACTAAAATAATTTATTTAACTAAATCTTCACTTTCGGGCACCTATAGCGGCTAAACCGTGAGGAAATTGAAGATGATGCAAACTAGAGTTTCATGAAATTTTGTCTATAGATTCTAAATATATTTTATTCAAAAAATTTGGAATCATATTGCACTTCTTTTTCTATCTCCCTTGAAAACTAGTTTTTTTCAAAAAACAACATTTTTAAAAAGTGACGCTCACCGTATAACGCATAACTTTTTTTCCATGAAGGATAAAATTATAATTATTTGGAATTTAGATTTGTAACTCTAATATCTAGTGCTTCCACTTGGTTAGATAGTTTTTTATTGAACATTTTTTCTTTAATCAATTTTCAAAGTCAAACTAATTACAATTCAGACATAGCGCAACCGTATAACGTGCAACTTTTTGTATGTATCAAAATTCATTTTTTTTTTGTTGGATCAAGGACTTAAAATTCTGGTGCACTCATATTTTTCAAATTTTTTTGGCAATCTTCTATTTTTCCACATGTGCAGAACAAAGAGTTTGATTTTCGATTGAAAACCTACATTCACAAGAAATAAAAAAAAATAATAATAATAAAATTAAACTTATTTAAAATTATACTTTTGGGAAGCTTATAATAAGGACTACATACTTAAAAAAAATAAAATTTAAATGAATTCATTTGATCCCCCAAAAGGTAAATAACAATTTGTTTTTTATCAGCAGGGGGTTTGATCTAAGGTAGTTTGATCAAACCCTCTTCAATTGGAATGCTTTAAATAAATTTTTTAAAGGCTTAACTCATTATATTTTCTAAAAATATGTGATTTCAACAAAAATTAGAATCTCCTAGAAATTGTAAACTAGCTTTGTGGGATCAACCCATCATGGGGTCCACTTTCATTGAGCAAAAAAGGCCATTAATTGTCACCAAAATACACAATGTTACTTAGTTTCCACTCCTCTTTGGAATGATAAACTACCTCCTACCTGGAAATCCACTTAAAACATCACTTGACATGATGCAAGAGTTCATCATTGGCTATACAACCTCATACTAACATTAGAAGACTGCATCTTCTGTTAAGGCAACATATTACAGTTATCACTGAACAAACAGAGAACAACCCAATATTGTCATACTGGTTAAGACATTGTCTAGTTGATCAAGAGCATTGACACCATCATCTTTTTGCCAATAAGGATTATTTCTACTATCAGACTGGCAAACTATTTACACTGTCACTGTACCATCTCCTATCGTTGTCTTGTCAAGGCCTTTCAATGTCACTGTCCTCTAATTCATTGTTGCAAACCTAGAAACTTGTCAAAAAATATTTCACTATCAGCACAACACTAAAGCATTGATTTAAAAAATCAAGTCCACACAAAAAAATTGTCATCAGTGATCATGGATTAGTATGAACAAGTAATCATGATGTCAATACTAATTCTTAAAGCAAACCATTATCTGTAATGAGTAATCACTGCATTGTCACCACATTATGTACTGATCCACTACACTAGGGACATTGAAAACTCATCAAGGCATTGATTGTGCACATATTATTGTGAATCCATTTAAGTTCAAGGCACTATGACAAGACATTGGTTGAATATTTATGATAACCACTACATCTCCTTTAAGATAAATAAATTACATACTATTGTACTCTTTAAGACTGAGATCACAGAGGCATAAATATTGATAAAGAATATTACCAGCCTCACACAAACCATTCTATGACTCCCACTCTCAAAGCACCATTTCTCTTACAAACCTTGTGCTATCATGAAGAGATCACTGTCTTTGTTACCACATAATTATCCTTGAACTGCAGCAAACTTATCATTTGCAACTGAGAGGATAATTTTCTTTTCACTATACTACTCTCTTAACAACTACTTTGAACATGAGTGACAATAAAAAAAAGGATGAATATCTTCAAGACACTATTAATGTGCAACCAAGGAACTGCAAAACATTGCCACACATGGTATTGCACCAAATGAAAACAAGATGATCATGAAAACTATGGAAAAGAACACTTTCCTATGATAGAGAGGATTGTCCTATCCTTGTCAGCAGATACAATTTTTACCTTTGTCCTTGCACTATCCCTACACCATTGTGCAAACTATCACCTTACATTTCTTGAATGAAACATGAAATACCACTATTCTTGTCAATAACATTGTTATCATCAAGCCACAATTGTTTTGACTCTTTCACGTCACTGAAGAAAAATCAATGATTCAGTGTCATAGATCATTGACAACCATGCATGGAAAATCCACTATCAAACCAAAAATCACTCAAACCAAGCTCAAAATTGTTGTTGTCTAATATGAACCTACAAACTAAAGTCATGACTTCACCATACCATATTACACAAGGATGAAGATTGAATAATGTTTACAAATCATCTATCATGGTACTTGTAATCAACTACCACAAACATATTTATTCTACTGGACCATCCTAATGAACTTGGAAGAACCCTTGAGAATACTATGACAAAGAATTTATCAAATCACACCTTCAATTTCTCCCCCTAAACCCATGTCACTTTTCAAGCAGCTGGTGAAATGTCTTTTGCAACATGCACAAGTTTAGAATCCTTCCTATTTTGACTTTTTTTTCTTCTCTAAATTTTCATAGGCTTGCCCTTTTGCTTGTTTGTCATGTTTTACTTCTTAATGTGGGTAGGTGACTTCAAAGGATTTCTTTAGAAATATTGTGTTGTATGCCCATGATTTTTACACCTATAGCATATGATATTGCTATCTAGACCAAAGGGATGATAATTTCTTAAAATTCCAAGAGTACTTCCATAATTATATTTTCCATGCACCCAACAATTTCTTGCTAGATGACCAACTTTATTACATTTATAACAAACATTGTTATAGTCCAGAATTGAAAAATTGTAATAATTCTTATCCTTATTTGATCTAAGACCATTTCTTGAGTGAGTTCTACAATCTCTAGATCTATGACCGTAAATATGACAAGAAGAGGAATAACCATGAAACTGAGAGTAGTTGTACCTAAAAGATGGAGTTATTGAGAACTTGTTTTTCCTTCTACCTTCATCAAAACTTTTATCTACTTTCTTGTTTGTAGGAGCAGCAGCATGATGACCCAAATTTATCTTCTTCGTTGGTGTATTTCTGACTTTTGAAAACTGCCCTTCTTCATATCCAAAACTAGTAGTACCTTTTTGAAGTATTTGCTTGCTTAGAATTTCATTTAATTTGTTGGTACTATCATCAAACTTTAGATACTTTTCTAACTACTTCCTAACATTATCAAGCTCTCTCCTTAGAGAAACTACTTCTCCTTCAAGCTTTTGACATTCATTAGTTTTGAATTCAAGATCAAATTTAGTACAATCAACTATACTTTTTGTTTCTTCAATCTCAATCTTTAGAATAATGTTAGGTTCATAAACTTGAATTTTTAATTCTACAATCAAATTTCTTGCCTCTTCAAGTTCCGAAGAAACTTTTACAAAAACTAAACATACCTTTTCTTCAAAATCTTTTTCTTGTGTAAGTTGGTCTTCTAACCTCTTAATCTCCTTTCTAAGTTGCTTGATTGCATCCAACGCACACAAGAGTTCACCTCCTAAATCAACTTCACACTCCTATTCATCATCTTCATCCACAAAGAAATCTCTTTCTTCATTATCAAGTTTTTGTTCATCTATACTTACAATAAAGTCCTTTTTCTCAAAAATCTTAATATCAAGACAATTATTTTTATCACACTTTATATCAACATTTAGGTGAGACTCATGTAACAACTCATTTTGCTTGGCTTCTTTCTTTTCTCTATTTCTTCTACACTTTCCCATGGTACTCCACTATCATAACCTACCCAATCCTAATAGAATTCTATAGGGAACCTATGGCTCTGATACCACTTGTTGGAGTATAGACAACATTGAGAGGGGGCAGGGGTGAATCAGTGTTGTAGATAAACTATGAATTTTTTTTGCACCATTTACATTACAAGACAAAGAAAGATAGTGACTTCAAACATCTATCAAAAACATATATACAAGTATGATGACGCATAACAAAGCATTAGAATACACATGCAAAGATAGACAATATGAGCCATAACACATATTTTTGAAGAGTGGAAAACCCTCATGGGGAATAAAAACCAATCAAAAATGCCTCATTAACAACACAAGCCTCACTGGCTAGAAATGCCACACTGGCAACACAAGCCTCACTAGCTATAATTCCTCACTAGCAATACTAACTCACTAATAGATTTCAAATGCCTCACTGCGATACATACATCTGCCTCACTGACATATAAATGTCTGCCTCACTGGCATACTTTCCATGGTCTTACTGACCAATCTCCAATGAAAGAAGAAACATAACTTTAGGGGGTTACCTTGTTACTACACAATCCATTGCTCAAATGATCTATCTCTGTAACTTCAAATTTACAAACCTTAACTCTCTCTTTAAAATGAAAAAATTCAACATTATGATCCTCCTCACATATAAGGACAAACACTTCATTTGTGTGACTACAAAGTTGAACAATGATTCTAATCAGATCACACCATAAACCTTTTGCAGAGTCCAGACCACCATAAAACCCTTCTTAGTGCATTGGAAACCTTTAATGATAATGTGCAGATCACACAAAGTAAATACAAACATATAGGAGCATGATATACCCGTTTAATCTTCACTTATCTGTGTAGAAAAGTCATATAGATTTTATAGACTATTATTCTATTCTATATCCTTTCTAAAGCATAATGTCATCGTCCTTTGTAACCAACATTTATAAAGAACAAACTACTTCTCTTTGAGTTACAATCCACCACAACTAAATATAAACTCAATAGATAAATCAATCAAAAATTCTATCTACTACATCCTATTCCCGCACATGTTTTCACATTAAAGGAGCACCAAATTACTTCATTTTTTTCTTCATTCCATCCAAAAACACTCTCCAGTCCAATTACACACAAAAATGTAGTGTCTTTACTTCTTTCTTCCATCACTGTTCCTATAGTTATAAAACTAAAAAATACATTCAAAAACCTGTGAAAGAGAATTCTCAAGGTATGGTCGTTGAAAAACTTAAACACTTTTAAACATAGGCCATCAATCAAATCTTTTGCATTTAAATTCCATCCTTATATTTTCTTTTTAGCACTCTATAGACCAACTAAGTTGGTTTCCCTAGGACTGGGGTTGGTCAAATGCATGTTGAGGAACCCTTAATGTTATTACATAAGTGATGTTGACTTGTGATAGTAAGTCATCGAAGAATTAGAACAAAAAGATGCAATAGTCTTATGACGGTTGGGACCTAGTGCATAAGAAATATCATTTAAGGTTTTAGGTTACAAACCCCAATGCATGAAATCTGATAAACCTCCTTTCATAGACTTGTAGTAAATTTCTTATGACCACTGACTAATAAAAGCAACATTATCTCCTAATTATTGTATCATCATCATGAACCTGTTACAAAGTTATCATGAACCCTTATGAAGCATGGACAACATGAATGAACCAAATGAAACATGAAGGAACTCTTGATCTCCTAACCCAACTTTGGTATTCAATAGCATGCATCACTAACATAATCAATTTAACTTGCAACAACATAAAAATCATACTTTTGACTACATCAAACTCTTTGTGCATGATCTCTGATTACAAAGATAAGCTCCCATTATTTCCAAGTCATGTAATGCACAACACCATGTAAAGAATGAAGCAACTGAATGTTGAACTAGAAACACACAACTTGCACCATATTCGTACATCCTGCACCTTGACACACTCCTTGGCATGATAGAGAAGATAGAGAATGAATGCTTTGATGAGGGAGACATTTGAAAAGCAACCTTGGGATACCTTGAAGCAACTCACTCATCACTACTTAACACATGAACACTATGATGTCTTGACACTTGCAGAGGTGATGAACACTCCAAACACTCTATGCATGAACATAGTATGATGGAATACTGAAGACAACCTAAAGAAGACTGATTCTTGATTCATCAACATTACCATTTTCCATTCATTTCCATTCATCAACTTGAGCATGGACAATTCAAACCTTTGACATCAATGACAACTATCACAACAATCTCCCCCTTTGTCATTGTTCGAGAAAACAAACAACCCAATCCACATTTGTTCTCTCTCCCCCTTTGACATCAACTAACAAAGGAAAATATCTCTTGTTGGCATGAAGCCCCCCTGTCAAGAAACAATCAACACCGAAAGCATATGTGGAAAAAAAAATGGATTAAAAAAATTCAAAGCATGATATCAATATATCTCTGTCTAATGTTATCCTACATAAATAGAGTAGACAGATTCCTTCTTACACTAGCACTTGAATACTACTTTTGTCATCTGCTATTGTTTTGCACCAAAAACCAATTACATGAAAGTATAGAGCTATATCACATCTCTATCCAAGAACACCAATCTCACCTTCAGATCCTCTAGCCATGCACACTATGAAGAATGTTGTCACTGCATGGTAGTCATCCCTGCACATAGTACATGTACTTGACCAAGTAACAACCTTCAGTCTCCCCATGACTAAGAATGAATATATTGAAATTGTGATCTTTGGCATCAATGAAAACTTGTTCAATTCTCCGTAGATCTTAGTACTACACATGCATGGATTGATAGATAAGGATAGTGATAATCCAACTCTTCAAAAAATTATATAGATAGTCCAACTGATCCTATTTCTAGTCTATCAAGAAGTAAATAGACATTGCATGTGAAAGAGATTGATAATGCAAGTCATGAAGAACATGAGAATACCCATTGGCATCATACCATACTATCCACAAATCCACTATCTTGCACCAAGGATATCCACATGAGTCTCACTTTCAGGTGTAACATGAAGGCATTGTCTCAAACTACTTTATCAAACAAGATTTCACCAGTTTGCACCATGCATTAGCCAAAACTAAGAAAAATGACCATTGATCATACCAAGATTGAGCATTATTCTAAAAGTAACAAGTGGACTTTCAAAAAAATGAAATGACACTGTCACTAATAATAGTACATAGTCCAAAACTTAAGTACGCAATTCCAAATATAGATGCAACACTTGTCAAAGAATCCATAACACCGAGAAGAGAAGAACTATAACTCACACCTGGAGCAGATATCAAGCACCTTACAAAAAATTATCACCAACATCAAAGTGTCACTGTCATCAACGGATTTCACTAAGAGTACTATAAAAAATTATTCACAAATTAAAGTTCTTTGAATGCTCTTACTAACACTAAATAAAATCACTTTGCCACAATATGTGGCCATCATCATGGGGTCTACTTTCAGTGAGAAAAAAAGGCCATTAACTATCACCAAAATACACAGTTTTATTTAAATTCCAATCCTCAGAATGATAAACTACCCGCTACTTGAAAATCCACTTAAAACATCACTTGACATGATGCAAGAGTTCATCATTGACTATACAACCTCATACTAACATTATAAGACTGCATCTTTTGTTAAGGCAACATATTATAGTCATCACTAAACAAGCATAAAACAATGCAATATTGTCATATTGGTTAAGACACTGTCTAGCTGATTAAGAGCATTGACACCATCATCTTGTCATCAAGAAGGATTATTTTTGCTATCAGAATGTCAAATTATTTACACTGTCACTATACCATCTCCTATTGTTGTATTGTTAAGGCCTTTCAATGTCACCTTCCTCTAATTCATTTTTTCAAACCTAGACCCTTGTCAAAAACTATTTCACTATCAGCACAACGATAAAACATTGATTTAAAAAATCAAGTCCACAAAAAAAAATTGTCATCAGTGATTATGGATTAGTATGAACAAGTAATCATGTCAATACCAATTCTTAAAGCAAACCATTATCAGGAATTAATAATCATTGCACTTTCACCACAGTATGTACTTATCCACTGCACTAGGGACATTGAAAAATCATCAAGGAATTGATTGTGCACATATCACTATGAATCCATTTAAGGTCAAGGCACTGTGACAAGACATTGGTTCAAGATTTATGATAACCACTACATATCCTTTAAGATAAAGCAATTACATACTATTGTACTCCTTAAGACTAAGATCATAGTGCCATAAATACTAATAAAGAATATTACCAACCTCACACAAACCATTCTTCGACTACCACTCTCAAAGCACCATTGCTCTTACAAACCTTGTGCTATTGTGAAGAGATCACTATCTTTGTTACCACATAATTATCCTTGAACTGCAACAAACTTATCATTTGCAACAGAGAGGATCATTTTCTTTTCACTATACTACTCTCTTAACAACTACTTTGAACATGAGTGATGATAAAAGAAAGGTCAAATATCTTCAAGACACTGTCAATGTGCAACCAAGGCACTGTAAAAAACTACTACACATGGTACTACACCAAATGAAAACAAGATAGTCATGACAGCTATGGAAAAGAACACTATCCTATGATAGAGAGGCTTGTCATGTCCTTGTCAGCAGATACAATTTTTACCTTTGTTCTTGCACTATCCCTACACCATTGTGCAGACTGTCACCTTGCACTTATTGAATGAAACATGAAATATCATGAAATACCACTGTTCTTTTCAATAAAATTGTTATTGTCAAGCCACAATTGTATTGAGTCTTTCAGATCATGGAAGAAAATTCAATGATTCACTATCATAGATCATTGACAACAATGCATGACAAATCCACTATCAAACTAAAAATCACTTAGACTAAGATCAACATTGTCACTGTCTGATATAAACCTACAAACTGAAGTCGTGACTACACCATACCATATTACACAAGGATGAATATTGAATAACATTTACAAATCATCTATCATGGTACTTGTAATCAACTGCCACAAACATATAAATATTCTACTAGACTATCTTGATGAACTTGGTAGAACCCTTGAGAACACCATGACAAAGAAGATCAAATCACAAGTTCAATTTCTTTCCCTAAACCCATGTCTCTTATCAAGCACCTGGTGAAATGTATTTTGCAACATGCACAAGTTTAGAATCCTTCCTGTTCCAACTTTGTTTTCTTCTCCAAATTTTCATAGGCTTCTCCTTTTGCTTGTTTTTCATGTTTGACTGCTTAATGTGGTTAGGTGAATTCATAGGATTTCTTTTGCAATATTGTGTTGTATGCCCATGATTTTTAGAGCTATAGCATATGATATTCCTATCAAGACCAAAGGGATGATAATTTCT
Organism: Sequoia sempervirens; assembly: GCA_007258455.2. Classification (NCBI taxonomy): domain Eukaryota; kingdom Viridiplantae; phylum Streptophyta; class Pinopsida; order Cupressales; family Cupressaceae; genus Sequoia; species Sequoia sempervirens. Next base: position 20,797 of record VDFB02285861.1, read on the forward strand.
TGAAATTCCAAGAGTACTTCCATAACTATATTTTCCATGCACCCAACAATTTCTTGCTAGATGACCAACTTTATTACATTTATAACAAACATTTTTATAGTCTAGATTTGACAAACTATAAGAATTCTTATCCTTATTTGATATAAGAGCATTTCTTGAGTGAGTTCTACAATCTGTAGATCTATGACCATAAATTGACAAGAATAGCAATAACCATGAAACTGAGAATAGTTGTACCTAAAAGATGGAGGTCTTGACAACCTGTTTGTCCTTCTACCTTCATCAACACTTTTAGCTTGTCTTGTTTGTAGGAGCAACAACATGATGACCCAAATTTATCTTATTCCTTGGTGTATTTTTGAATTTTGAAGACTTCCCTTCTTCATATCCAAAACCAGTAATACCTTTTTGAATTATTTGCTTTCTTAGCATTTCATTTAACCTGTTAGTTCTATCATCAAAATTTAGATACTTTTCTAACTGCTTCCTAATATTCTCAAGCTCTTTCCTTAGAGAAACTACTTTTCCTTCAAGCTTTTGAAATTCATTAGTTTTGAATTCAAGATCAGATTTAGAACAATCAACTATCCTTTTTGCTTCTTCAATCTCAATCTTTAGACTAATGTTAGGTTCGTAAACTTGACTTTTTAATTCTACAACCAAATTTCTTTCCTCTTCAAGTTCTGAAGAAAATTTTGCAAAAACTAAACATACCTTGTCTTTGGAATCTTTTTCTTGTTTAAGTTGGTCTTCTAACCTCTTAATCTCCTTTCTAAGTTGCTTGATTGTATCTAAAGCACACAAGAGTTTATCTTCTAAATCAACTTCACACTCTTGTTCATCATCTTCATCCACAAATAAATCTCTTTCTTCATCATCAAGTTTTTGTTCATCTATTGTTACAATAAAGCCCTTCTTTTTGTCAAAACTCTCAATTGCAAGACCATTCTTTCTATCACACTTTATATCAACATTCAAAGGAGACTCACATAACAACTTATTTTTTTTGGCTTCTTTATTTTCCCTATTTCTTCTACACATTCCCATGGCTCTGATACCACTTGTTGGATTACAAACAACACTGAGAGAGAGGGGCTTGAGTGAGTGTTGTAGATAAACTACGAAAACTTTGTGCACCTTTTAACTTACAAGACAAAGAAAGATAGTGAATTCAAATATCTATCAAACACATGTATATACAAGTATGATGATGCATAACAAAGCATTAGAGCACACATACAAAGATAGACAATATGAGCCATAACACATATTTTTGAAGAGTGGAACACCCTCATGGGGAATAAAAACTACTTGAAAATGTCTCAATGGATTAATAAAAAATACCTCACTGGCAACACAAGCCTCACTAGCTACAAATGCCTCACTGGCTACAAATGTTTCACTAGAAACACAAGCCTCATTGGAAATACTAACTCACTAATAGGTTTAAAATTCCTCACTAAGATACATACATCTACCTCACTGAAATACAAACATCTTCCTCACTAGCATACTTTCCATGGTCTTACTAACCAATCTCCAATGAAAGAAGAAACATAACTTTAGGGGGTTACCCTGTTACTATACAATCCATTGCTCAAATGATCTATCTCTACAACTTCAAAATTACAAACCTTAACTTCGTCTTTCAAATGAAAACATTCAACATTATGATCCTCCTCACATATATAGAGAAACACTTCATTTATGTGACTGCAAAGTCGAACAATGATTCTAATCATATCACACAATAAACCTTTTACAGAGTCCAGACCACTATAAAACTCTTCTTAGTGCATTGTAAACCTTTAATGATAATGTGCAGATCACACAAATTAAATAAAAACATATAGTAGCATGATATACCTGTTTAATCTTGATTTATCTGTTCAGAATAGTCATATAGATTTTATAGACTATTGTTCTATTCTATATTCTTTCTAAAGCATAATGTCATTGTCCTTTGTAACCAACATTTCTCAAGTACAAACCACTTCTCTTTGAGTTACAATCCACCACAATAGAATATAAACTCAATAGATAAATCAATCAAAAAATCTATCTACTGCATCCTATTCCCACACATGTTTTCACATTAAAGGAGCATGAAATTACACCACTTTTTTCTTCATTCCATCCAAAAATACTCTCCAGTCCAATTACATGCAAAAAATTATCGTCTTTACTTCTTTCTTCCATCACTGTTCCTACCATTATAAAATTGAAAGAAAACATTCAAAAACCCCTCAAAGAGAAGTCTCAGGGTATGTCCGTTGAAAAACTTAAACACTTTTAAACATAGGTCATTGATCAAACCTTTTGCATTTAAATTCTATCCTTAGAGTTTATTTTTGTCGCTATGTAGACCAACTACATTGGTTTCCCTAGGAATGGGTCCAGTCAAATGCATGTTGAGGAACCCTTAATGTTATTACATAAGTGATGTTGAATTGTGATAGTAAGTCATCAAAGAATTAGAACAAAAAGATGCAAGTCTTATGAAAATTGGTTCCTAGTGCATAAGAAAGATCATTTAGGGTTTTAGGTTACAAACCCTAATGCATGAAATCTTATAAACCTCCTTTCATAGACTTGTAGAAAATTTCTAATGACCACTGACTGATAAAAGCAACATTAACTCCTAATTATTGTATCATCATCATGAACCTATTACAAAGTTATCATGAACCCTTATGAAGAATAGACAACATGATTGAACCAAATGAGACATGAAGGAAATCCCGATCTCCTCACCTAACTTTGGTATTCAATAGAATGCACCACTAACATAATCAATTTAACTTGCAACAACATAAACATCATACTTCTGACTACATTAAAATCTTTGTGCATTATCTATGATTAGAAACATAAGCTCCCATTCTTTCCAGGTCATGTAATGCACAATACCATGTAAAGAATGAAGCAACTAAATATTCAACTAAAAACATACAACCTGCACCTTATTCATACATCCTGCACCTTGATACACTTCTTGGCATGATAGAGAATATAGAGAATGAATGCTCTGATGAGTGAGACATTTGAAAAGCAACCCTGTGATAACTTGAAGAAACTCACTCATCACTACTTAACACATGAACACTATGATGTCCTGACACCTGCAAAGGTGATGAACACTCCAAACACTCTATTCATGAATATAGTACATGATGACATACTGAAGACAATGTAAAGAAGACTAATTCTAGATTCATCAACATTACCATTTTCCATTCATTTCCATTCATCAACCTGAGCATGAACAATTCAAACATTTGACATTAATGAAAACTATCACAACATTCTCCTCCTTTGTCATTGATGGAAAAAACAAACAACCCACTTTTCATTTGTTCTCTCTCCCCCTTTGACATCAACTGACAAATGGAAATATCTCTTGTTGGCATGAAGCCTCCCCTATGAAGAAACAATCAACACTGAAAGCATATGTGGTAGAGAACAAAGGATTGAACAAATTCAAAACATGATATCAATCTATCTCTGTCTGATGTTACACTGTGTAAATAGAGTAGACAAATTCCTTCTTACTCCAGTACTTGAATATTACTTTTGTCATCTACTATTGTTTTACACCAAAAACCAATTACATGAAATTATAAAGCTCTGTCACATCTCTTTCCAAGAACACCAATCTCACCTCCAGATCCTCTAGCTATGCAAACTGTGAAGAATGTTGCCACTGCATGGTAATCATCCTACACATAGTATGTTTACTTCACCAAGCAACAACCTTCAATATCCCCTTGAATGAGAATGAATATACTGAAATTTTGATCTTTGACATCAATGAAAACTTGCTCAATTCTCCATAGGTATTAGCACTATGCATGAATGGATTGATAGATAAGGATAGTGATAATCCAACTCTTCAAAAACTTCTATAGTTAGTCCAACTGATCCTATTGCTAATCTTTCAAGAAGTAAATAGACATTGCATATGAAAGAGATTGACAATGTATGTCCTGAAGAACATGAGAATATGCATTGGAATCATACCATACTATCCACAAAGCCACTATCTTGCACCAAGGATGCCCACATGAGTCTCACTTTTAGGTGTAACATGAAGGCACTATCTCAAACTACTTTATCAAACAATATTTCACTAGTATGCACCACACATTAGCCAAAACCAAGAAAAATGGCCACTGATCATACCAAGATTGAGCATTATTCTAAAAGTAACAAGTGAACTTTCAAAAACATGAAATGACACTGTCACTAATAAGAGTACATAGTCCAAAACTTAAGTACATAGTTCCAAATAAAGATGCAACACTTGTAAAATAATCCATAACGCCCAAGAAGAGAATAACTATACCTCACACTTGGAGCAGATATGAAGCACCTTACAAAAAATTTTTGTCACCAACATCAAATTGTCACTATCATCAAGGGATTTCACCAAGAGTAGTGTCAAACATTATTCACAAAGTAAAGTTCTTTGAATTCTCTTACTATCACTAAATAAAAGTACTCTTCCATAATATGTGGCCATCATCATGGGGTCCACTTTCATTGAGCAAAAGAGGCCATTAACTATCACCAAAATACATAGTGTTGCTTAGTTTCCACTCTTCCCTAGAATGATAAACTACCTGCTACTTGCAAATCCACTTAAAACATCACTTGACATGATGCAAGAGTTCATCATTGACAATACAACCTCATACTGACATTATAAGACTGCATCTTCTATTAAGGAAACATATTACAGTCATCACTAAATAGGTAGAGAACAACCCAATATTTTCATACTGGTTAAGACATTATCTAGCTGATCAAGAGCATTGACACCATCATCCTATTGCCAACAAGGATTATTTTTGCTATCAAACTGTCAAACTATTTACACTGTCACTGTACCATCTCCTACCACTGTCTTGTCAAGGCCTTTCAATGTCACTGTCCTCTAATTCATTGCTACAAACCTAGACCCTTGTCAAAAACTATTTCACTATCAACACAACACTAAAACATTGCTTTAAAAAATCAAGTCCACAAAAAAAAATTGTCATTAGTGATCATGGATTAGTATGAACAAGTAATCCTATTAATACTAATTCTTAAAGAAAACCATTATCAAGAATGAATAATCGTTGCACTGTCACAATAGTATGTTCTGATCCACTACACTAGGGACATTGAAAACTCATCAAGCCATTGATTGTGCACATATTACTGTGAATCCATTTAAGGTCAAGGCATTGTGACAAGACATTGGTTCAAGATTTATGATAACCACTGTATCTCTTTTAAGACAAAGCAATTAGATACTATTGTACTCTTTAAGACTAAGATCACAATGGCATAAATACTAATAAAGAATATTACCAACCTCACACAAACCATTCTTCGACTACCACTCTCAAAGCACCATTGCTCTTACAAACCTTGTGCTATTGTGAAGAGATCATTGTCTTTGTTACCACATAATGATCCTTGAACTACAACAAACTTATCATTTGCAATAGAGAGGATCACTTTATTTTTACTATACTACTCTCTTAACAACTGCTTTGAACATGAGTGATGATAGAAAAAGGTTGAATATCTTCAAGACATTGTCAATGTGCAACCAAGGTACTACAAATCACTACCACACATGGTACTCCACCAAATGAAAACAAGATAATCATGAAAACTATGGAAAAGAGCAATATCCTATGATAGAGAGTCCATTGTCATGTCCTTGTCAGTAGACACAATTTTTACCTTTGTCCTTGCACTATCCCTACACCATTGTATAGATTGTCACCTTGCATTGCTTGAATGAAACATGAAATATCATGAAATGCCACTGTTCTTATCAATAACAATGTTATCATCAAGCCACAATTGTATTGAATCTTTCACATCATGGAATAAAATTCAATGATTCAGTGTCATAGATCATTGACAACCATGCATGACAAATCCACTATCAAACCAAAAATCACTCAGACCAAGATCAACATTGTCACTGTTTGATAGAAACCTGCAAACTGAAGTCATGATTGCACCATACCATATTACACAAGGATGGAGATTGAATAATACTTAGAAATCATCTATCATGGTACTTGTAATGAACTGTCATTGTAAACATATTTATTCTATTGGACTATCCTAATGAAATTGGAAGAACCCTTGAGAACACCATGACAAAGAAGATCAAATCACAACTTCAATTTCTCCCGCTAAACCCATGCCACTTTTCAAGCACCAAGTGAAATGTCTTGTGCAACATGCCCAAGTTTCGAATCCTTCCTATTCTAACTTTTTTTTCTTATCCAAATGTTCATAGGCTTCTCCTTTTGCTTGTTTGATGTGCTTGACTTCTTAATGTGGTTAGGTGACTTCATGGGATTTATTTTGCAATATTGTGTTGTATGCCCATGATTTTTACACCTATAGCATATGATATTTCTATCTAGACCAAACGGACGATAATTTCCTTAAATTCCAAGAGTACTTCCATAATTATATTTTCCATGCACCCAACAATTTCTTGCTAGATGACCAACTTTATTACATTTATAACAAACATTTTTATAGTATAGATTTAACAAACTGTAAGTTCTTATCCTTATTTGATCTAAGACCATTTCTTGAGTGAGTTCTACAATTTGTAGATCTATGACCATCATATGACAAGAATAGCAATAACCATGAAACTGAGAGTAGTTGTACCTAAAAGATGGGGGTCTTGAGAACCTGTTTGTCCTTCTACCTTCATCAACACTTTTATCTTCTGTCTTGTCTATAGGAGCAACAACATGATGACCCCAATTTATCTTCTTCCTTGGTGTATTTCTGACTTTTGAAGACTACCCTTCTTCATATCCAAAACTAGTAGTCCCTTTTTGAAGTATTTGCTTCCTTAGCATCTCATTTAACTTGTTGGTACTATCATCAAACTTTAGATGCTTTTCTAACTACTTCCTAACATTCTCAAGCTCTTTTCTTAGAGAAACTAGTTCTCCTTCAAGCTTTTGACATTCATTAGTTTTGATTTCAACTATCCTTTTTGCTTCTTCAATGTCAATCTTTAGACTAATGTTAGGTTCATAAACTTGACTTTTTAATTCTACAACCAAATTTCTTGCCTCTTCAAGTTTTGAAGAAACTTTTGCAAAAAATAAACATGCCTTTTCTTTGGAATATTTTTCTTGTTTAAGTTGGTCTTCTAACCTCTTAATCTCCTTTCTAAGGTTCTTGATTGTATCCAAAGCACACAATAGTTCACTATCTAAATCAACTTTACACTCATGTTTATCATCTTCATCCACAAAGAAATCTCTTTCTTCATCATCAAGTTTTTGTTCATCTATACTTACACTAAAGTCCCTTTTTTCAAAACTCTCAACTGCAAGACTATTCTTTTTATCACACTTTATATCAACATTCAGAGGAGACTCATGTAACAACTCATTTTGCTTGGATTCTTTATTTTCTCTATCTCTTCTACACTTTCCCATGGTACTCCACTATTAGGACCTACCCAAGCCTGTTAGACTTCTATAGGTAACCTATGGCTTTGATACCACTTGTTGGAGTAAAAAAAACACTAAGAGGGGGGGTTGAATCAATGTTGTAGATAAACTATGAAATTTTTTTGCACCTTTTAACTTACAAGATAGTGAAAGATAGTGACTTTAAAAATCTATCAAACACATATATACAAGTATGATGATGCATAATGAAGCATTCAAGCACACATACAAGGATAAACAATATGAACCATGAAACATATTATTGAAGAGTGGAAAACCCTCATGGGGGATAAAAAGCAATCAAAAATTTCTCACTGGCTTAATAAATAATGCCTCACTGGAAACAAAAGCCTCACTGGCTATAAATGCCTCACTAACAAGACAAGCCTCACTGGCTATAATGCCTCACTGGCAATACTAACTCACTAATAGATTTCAAATGCCTCATTGGAATGCATACATCTACGTCACTGACATACAAACATCTACTTCACTGGCATAATTTCCATGGTCTTACTAACCAATCTCCAGTGAAGGAAGAAACATAACTTTAGGGGGTTCCCCTATTACTATACAATCCATTACTCAAATGATCTATCTCTACAACTTCAAATTTACAAACCTTAACCACCTCTTTCAAATGAAAACATTCCACATTATGATCCTCCACACATACAAGGACAAACACTTCATTTGTGTGACTACAAAGTCCAACAATGATTCTAATCATATCACACCATAAACCTTTTATAGAGTCTAGACCACCATAAAACCCTTCTTAGTGCATTGGAAACTTTTAATGATAATGTGTAGATCACACAAAGTAAATACAAACACATAGTAGCATGATATACTTCTTTAATCTTCACTTATCTGTGAAAAATAGTCATATATATTTTATAATAGACTGTTGTTCTATTCTATATTCTTTCTAAAGCATAATGTCATTGTCCTCTATAACCAACATTTCTCAAGCACAAACTACTTCTCTTTGAGTTACAATCCACCACAATAGAATATAAACTCAATAGATAAATCAATCAAAAACTCTATCTACTACATCCTATTCCCACACATGTTTTCACATTAAAGGAGCATCAAATTACTTCATTTTTTTCTTCATTCCATCCAAAAACACTCTCCATTCCAATTACATGCAAAAATGTATTATCTTTACTTCTTTCTTCCATCACCATTCCTATAGTTATAAAACTAAAAAAAAGCATTCAAAAACCCATGAAAGAGAAGTCTCAATGTATGGTCATTGAAAAACTTAAGCACTTTTAAACATAGGCCATAAATCAAATCTTTTGCATTTAAATTCTATCCTTATATTTTCTTTTTGGCACTCTATAGACCAGCTATGTTGGTTTCCCTAGGAATGGGGCCAGTCAAATGCATGTTGAGGAACCCTTAATATTATTACATAAGTGATGTTGACTTGTGATTATAAGTCATCAAAGAATTAGAACAAAAATATGCAATAGTCTTATGATGGTTGGGACCTAGTGCATAAGAAAGATCATTTAGGGTTTTAGGTTACAAAGACTAATGCACGAAATCTCATAAACCTCCTTTCATAGACTTGTCTAAAATTTCTAATGACCACTGACCTATAAAAGCAACATTAACTCCTAATTATTGTATCATCATCATGAACCTGTTACAAAGTTATCATGAACCATTATGAAACATGGGCAACATGACTGAACCAAATGAAACATGAAGGAACTCCTAATCTTGTAACCCAACTTTGGTATTCAATAACATGCATCACTAACATAATCAATTTAACTTGCAACAACATAAACATCATATTTCTGACTACATCAAACTCTTTGTGCATTATCTCTAATTACAAACATAAGCTCCAATTCTTTCCAAGTCATGTAATGCACAACACTATGTAAAGAATGAAGCAACTGAATATTCAACTAAAAACATACAACTTGCACCTTAACACATTTCTTGGCATGATATAGAAGATTGATGATGAATGCTCTGATGAGGGAGACATTTGAAAAGCAACCTTGTGATACCTTGAAGCAACTCACTCATCACTACTTAACACATGAACACTATGATGTCCTGACACCCATAGAGGTGATGAACACTCCAAACACTCTATAAAAGAACATATTATGATGACATACTAAAGACAACCTAAAGAAGACTGAATCTTGATTCATCAACATTACCATTTTCCATTCATTTCCATTCATCAACCTGAGCATGAACAATTCAAACCTTTGAAATTAATGACAACTATCACAATAGAAGAAAGTCAATGGTCATATTATTGTGACAAATGTGATTTTAATTATCATTTGAGTTGTTCTTTGAAGAATCGGTAGTGGCTTGCAAGCAATAATAAGCAACAAAATGAAGATGGAACTACTAATGATAAATACAAGCCAACATGAGTCATCTATGATGGAGATGATTGTTATGGATTTTGAGCTTTATAATATCAGTATGCCTCCTTTTGTTTGGTAAGTCAAAATTTAAAATTTAAAATTCGTGGATAGAGTGTGCACTAGTATTATAACCTGTTATTTCTTTCTTATTAGGCTTGGTATTCTATTAACCCCTATGATTAATGCATTCATCTTCCATGAAAAATACTTAGTCTCAATATAAATTATAATCCATAAAAACACTCTCCGAATCATGATAATTACTATTGTTGACTGAAGAAAAATGTTCATGTACTTTGTATCTAAGTAAAGTACCATCTCATATAGGTTTTTATTTTGACACATGGATTTCATTTGAGAAAATTATAGCTCAACCCTTATTAGGAGTTAGGTCTCTATCTGACACAGTATCTCTATAATTGTAATGTCAGTATTAACTTATTCAAATAAATGGTACATTAATCCAACTGCAAGAATCAAAACCATCTAACAAGCAGTCATCATGGTAATCTGTTCCAATGTGGCTATACACAAAATGTGGACTAACATTTGTGCATTGTTGCATATATAAAGGTGTACTATAAATTGCAATTGGTGTAATTGTTGCACCTCCTTTTGGTGCAAGTGCTAGAAATATGCTATTTATTTTTTATTTTATTCTTGTCTAGCCTCTCTTTTTGACCCTCTCCCTCCCTATCTTTGCCCCCTCTTCCTTCCTTACCTCTTTTGTCTCTTGGTGCACTTTTTCCTCTTTTTTCATTTTTATATTTTAAATTGTATGCTTTGATTTGTTCTTTTTTATAGTATACATGCATGCATGCATATATATGAATATGAATATTATATTTATTTTTTGCTTTTTTATTTTAATATTATATATATATATATAATATTTATTATTTTAAAGTTTATCTTCTAAATTTTACTAATGAAGTGTTTTAGCTTCATAATATTTTCTTAGATTTCATTTTATACATTTATCTATTTGTACTTCTTGGTTTTATTGTTTAGGCTTCGTTATCTCATTTTTTAATTTATTTTTAATTTCTTTATTGTATTTTTCATTGCCTTTTTCCTTTTGTTCTTTCTTGCCTTTAGCAATTTTAATTGCTAATTTTTTTAATTTATATATTTTATCCTAATATTTTAATAGGTATGTATTTATATGTATTTGTATTTATATATATTTGTATATATAATATTTATATATAGATATGTATTTATATGTATATGTATATGCATACATGCATACATGCATGCATATATATATAAATATTAATATTGTATATGTACTTAATTTTTATTTATTATTAAGATTATCTTTTAAATTTTACTAAATAAGTGTTTTAGCTTCATAACATTTTCTTATATTTCATTTTATATAATATTTATTTTTTTGTTTTGTTTTTTATTCTTAGTTATCTCATTTATTTCTTATTTTTATTTCTTTATTGTCTTTTTATTTGCTATTTTTTTTTAATTTATATGTTTTATCCTAATTTTTATATATGTAATTCATTTATATAGGTAATTTTTATATAGGGCTTATTCTTTTTTATCCTAAATTTATTTTTTACAATTTTTATAGTTTTGTTTTCTTATCATGGTTGCTCTTCCTTTGTTTATTTGAACTCTTCATGTCTTTTATCTATTAAATACTTATTTTTATAGTTTTTGTCTTTTATATTTATTTTTCTTTTTGTTATCATCCTTTTATATTTCCTTTATTTGTATCTATTGTTTTTTGTTTTTTTATACTTGTTTATTTAATTTGATTGATTTTTTTTTTTATACACAAGTTTTGAGATTTGTATTAGAAAGATAAGATATTACAACTATTTTCTAAGCAAGAAAGAATTCCACCCAACTTTCACCACCAAAAAACTACACCCAATCATCGCCACCAAAAAACCAACCCAAGAAAAAATTAGAAAACCAGAGATCCAACCATCCAGGGCATACTACCCAATCACCAAATCAAACCTACAAAACACCTGAAATTGGCCATGAGGGATTAGCCCCAACCATGAACTGTCTAAACCCAGGACTTCAAAAAACAACAGAATGACCAAGAATAGGCCAAGCTTCAGCCAACCCAACAAAAGGGAAACCCCAAAACACCCAAAAAACTAAAGCTTGCAACCTACCAGCACCATCACCCCACAAAAAATAAAAATTATCCCATAAAATTGCTTACCTTGGGAAAGTCCTCAAAATACTTTACCCACCCAACGCCACCCGCTGCCATCAAACCAAATAACTTCTTTAGGTGCTCAATTGTCACCGCCACCACCATTCTGTGCTTAACTAATGTCAGACCACACAAGTTGAGGAGGAAAGGATACAACTTCATAGCCTTGTCTGAATTCTTGATGCATTCAAGGTCACACAGTCTTGGAATACCTCTGCCCTCAACAACAAATCCCAACACATCATCAACTCCTTCCACTAGGTCCTTGCGAAACATCTTCAACAACAAAAATTTAGCTTCAGCCTTGGCCACCCCATTATCCAGGAGAGAGGCCAAGAACCAAGAAGAGATATGAAGATTATCTCTTCTGTATTCCTTATTAGCCAAATGACCAGCCCCTAGAACCATTTTTGTTGCCACCAAGACCAAGGAGACCCCATTTAGGAGAATTCACTTCAAATGTTGGTCCTTAATTTCTCTGAAAGAGACTTGTTTGTCCGCCGACTGCAGGGAAATAGGGGTATCCGCGCCAAATTTTGCCACCCCATCAATAGACACTTCAATGATGAACCAAGAGTGCTTCACCATTGACCCATCCAATCAACCTGCAAATAAAAGCTAAGACAAAAACCACCATTAACCAACTCAAACACCACAAAGAAATGAGAAGAAAACCATGAAAATGTTGACTTAAATGATTAAGCCAACTTAATGCCAAGTACTCGACAACCGCCATCCTCACTAATGAATGACTACCAAGCGTGCCAAGGTATATCCATATGGAGAGGCCTCAGGGCTATAATTCCTTAGGAAACCTTGGGAATGGAAAGGGAAACAATAATAAGGTTTGCTGACAAAGCCACATGAACTCCATCCAGCTCACCCCCTCTTGCGTCCCCCTGTGTCCTCCACCATCTCCACTGTGGCACACATCATCCCAACTTGTCATGCCAATGAGGAGGGGAGGGAGGGGGCCCACCCAACCACCCACTTATTTAATTTGATTGTTAATAACTATATTAATATGCTATTTAATTTTTATTTTATTCTTATTTTTTGTAGTATTTCCTTTATTATTTTCTTTACATATAATCCATATGATATAATAAATAACTTTTCTTTATTGCTCCTTGGGATTCTTTATTTTCACAATTTCTATTCACCTTTAAAACATTACATTAATATTCTATATTATCATCATTTTTATTAAATTATCCTAAATTTCTCTTTTTTTAACAAATTTTATAGTTTTGTTTTCATGGCATGGTTGCTCTTCCTTTGTTTATTTGAACTCTTCATGTATTTTATCTATTAGATACCTATTTTTATAGTTTTTTATCTTTCATATTCTATTTTTATTTTTGCTTTCATCATTTTATATTTCCTTTGTTTTTACCTATTGATTTTTTTTGTTATATTGTTTATTTGTTTAGTTATTTATTTAATTTGATTGTTAATACATATATTAATAGTTATTTAATTTTTATTTTATTCTTGTCCAACCTCTCTTTTTGACCCCCTCCCTCCCTATCTTTGGCCCATTTTCCTTGCTTACCTCTTTTGTCTCCTGGTGCACTTTGTCTCCTTTTTTCATTTTTATGTTTTGGCTTGTATCTGTTGATTGAGTTTTTTTCTATAGTATACATACTTGCATGCATATATATGAATAATGTTATATTTATTTTTTATTTTTTATTTTAATATATATATATATATATAATTTATTATTAAGTTTATCTTTTAAATTTTACTAATTAAGTGTTTTAGCTTCATAATATTTTCTTATCTTTCATTTTATATATTTATCTATTTGGTTTTTTTGGTTTTATTTTTTATGCTTAGTTATCTCATTTCTTTGTTTTTGATTAGATAAGGAAGGAAGGGCCCTGATCTAGTATAAAGCAAATAATAGGTCTGAGCAACCCACCAAAACATATTGGCCTAACACAACCACCAGTCAGAAACAGTGGGGCCAAAAAAACAAAAACAAATAGACTAGTAGTAAAGTGGAGTTACTAGCAAGAGACAACCCAAAAAAAACTAAAGAGAAATAAGTCAAGCACCAGAGCTCAAATCCAATGGAAATGCCTCTAGGGGCTTGTTAAAATAACCATAGACCTTCTTAGATTTCTTCTTCATTGCACTACTTTCTAATATGAATTGGAAATGATATTAGAAAAATTTGGACTAGAAGGGGAAGAATCCCCTTCAGAGTAACTAACAAGTGTAACAAAAGATGCTTTAGGTGAAGCATCCAAAACCAAGATCGAAGAAGCAAGATTTGTAGTTAAGCTAGCCTTTTTTTAGCAAGGGGGCAATAGGGGCCTTAGGGGAAACATCACACATAGCTAAAGGAGTAGCCTTATCTAGAAACAAAACATCAAATGCCCTAGAAGGGGTAGTGCCAACAACAACAAGATTATTCTTTTACATAGAATGAGAAGGAGGATTGGAATCCTCGCAATTATAAGAAGATTTAGCATCAGGGTACATTCTTAAATGTTCTCAAACAACATTCTTCCACCAAATGGAGTATGAAACAAGATGAGATCCATGAGGATAATCATGAGCCAGTTGTCCAATAGCAAAACAACATCTGCAACAAAAAGGGATACCTTCATAATCCACCAATTGAGTCTAAGACTAACCATTAACCAAAAACACTACCTCACTAGGTGAAGCTTGAGATAAATCAATATTCACGAAAATTTGAGTGAAGGAGGTGTGAGTAAAATTTTTGGAAGCATTGTCTACTTTCAAGAATCTACCTAAAGCATTTCCAATGTCCTCATAAGTAGAGGAGCACCAAAATTGGAAGGAGAGATACGATAATTTCATCCAAATAGGCATTACATTAATGGGATCCTTCAACGGGTTGAAGAAATGAACCCAAAGCCTCATGGATAGGGTATGAGAGTCTCATTCCCATAGTCCATGATCTAAAATTTTTTGTCTATCTTTAGGAGAAAAAGAAAAAACAATAAAAAAACCTCTAGTTGAAGGATACATCTCCATCATACCTTCCACCAAAGGAGACCACTGATTGGAGATACAGAGGTGCAAATCAAGAAGGTATGACCACAAAAATTAGAACCTACAAATAAGGGTTGTTTTGGAGTAGTAGTCAAAATGCTCAGAGACTTCCTTGGAAAGAGAGATAACCAGGGCAACACTAGCACACCATAATGGTTGCATAGATCCCACCCCAACATTCTTATTCCACACAACATCCACATAAGAAGCCTAAACAAGACCCTTCATTCCAAGAGAACTATCATGAATCCCAATGACAGGAGATGCTATGCTAACTATAGCCTCATGCACAAACGATGCACAAAGATATGAGAAATGATCGATGTAATATCTCATTTCTTTGTTAGTTTTATTTATTTATTGTCTTTTTTATTTCCTTTATTTTTATTTTGTTCTTTCTTTCCTTTAGCAATTTTAATTGCTAATTCCTATTTTTAATTTATTTGTTTTATCCTATTTTTATATATGTAATTTATTTATATAGGTAATTTTTATATAGGGCTTATTCTTTTTTATACTGAATTTCTTTTTTACAATTTTTATAGTTTTGTTTTCTTGTCATGGTTGCTCTTCTTTTGTTTATTTGAACTCTCCATTTCTTTTATCTATTAGATACCTATTTTTATAGTTTTTTGTCTTTTATATTATGTTTTTATTTGTTTTCATCATTGTATATTTCCTTTGTTTTTATCTATTGATTTTTGTTTTTTGTTATACTCATTTATTTATTTAGTTATTTATTTAATTTGATTGTGAATGCTTATATTAATATGCTATTGAAAACATAGATAGATAGATGAAATAAAATAGGCAATTTGAAGGAAATAGATAAATGTGGCGAAGATGCAAATAGACAAGTTAGAACAACAACATGCTATAAAATAAATAATAATGCAATGAAAAAGGATTTGATTACCCTCCATTTAGCAAGCTAGTGAAGCTGAAAGGAGAGAATGCAACACCTAAAACATGCCAAGAGAACCAAAATTTTGGTGTAAAGAGCCAAGACACAAGATATCTTACAAGAAAATGGTGTAGAATGGGAATGAGAGTGAAAGAATGAGATAGAGAGAATAAAGTGGATATAATAAAAGATAAATTCAATTGAATTGAAGAATGAGAGGTTATAATGGAGAAAATAAATGAAAATGGATGTTTTTAGTGTGTCTGCAAGCTACAAAGGCATTACAATTCATAGGTAGGTGGGAATTATAACCTCCCAATGACTATGCAGGCATGAATCTTTTGTGGGAGTTAATGGTGACTCTCCAACACCCCCAAAAATAGTTGCTAGACCAAAATATCTTCCATAAGAGAGAGAATGGAAAAAAATATTGCTTCAACAATGCAAGTTGAATATTGATTGAATATGCTTGAATGCAAATATACATGTGATTCCTTGCTTATAAAGGAAAGGTAGAGAGATATGATTAGACAAGATCATGACAAGTGTCTTAGTCCTATTACAACATACAACTAACAAACTAACTATCTAGGAATCAAGAAATACTAGCTAGATAAGATAAGTTCAAAAAAATCCAACTAAGACTTCTAGAAAGAATCTTATATCCTAAGTAAACTTAACATGTGAATATGTCTCCTAATTCCCTAGTGAATGGATTTTATAGGTACAAGAAATTTATTCACACCAACATTTCCCTTAAGTGTAACTTAGGGAGAAGATTATTATGTACAAAATATGTAAAATGACTATGAGGATGGGTCTTGGATTCTAGGCCATATTAGGTACCCATTTATGTTGAAATCAATGCAATCAATGAATCAATCTCTCACAAGAGGAGAAAAGGAGAAAACTGAATGGGACAAAACTCCTCTCCAAAAGAGAGAAAACAAAATAAACATGATGTATGGAGGACTCAATGATACCCCCACGGACTACATCCATCATGTATATACAATTAATGACACCCCCATAAGAGGGTAATAGAGATATAAGATATCCCCCCATAATGAAGAAGCTCCAATGCAAATGAAGAATGCTTGAAAACAAAAGATGTGTAATGTCCCTTCCTTAGAAAGCTCAGTCTATAGCACAGGCTGACCTACTATTAGGGTTCCTATAGGTTAGTAGAATGGTTAGGGGACCCGACTGAGGGATGTGGAGTTTTGCTGGGAGCCTTATGAGCTTTTCAATTTGGAGTTCAGTTGATGAATCTAGGGATAAAGTGAAAATATTAATGTTTTCTTTAATGGAATAGTAAAAGGTGAATAGTAACTAAAAATAATAAGGTGAATAATGAAAAGTGCCCCATCCTAACAACTCAAGTTGTTTTAAAAAAGTCGCCCTTTCTTTTGATGAGGAAAGACCCTCAAGGATGATTATTTTATTGATTTTTATAAAAAAAGTCCATGAGAGGTTATAAAGTAATTTGTTGGGCTCCTTTTTGAGAATTCTATTCTCATTTTTACAAAATCAATTGCAGGTTTGATCTCTTGGAAGAGGGTTTTAGCAGCATATAGGTCTTCTAAGGATGAAATCCCTTAGAGGATAGTGGTTTGCATGAAAACTTAGTTCAAAAAATAGGGAAATTTACTCTGGGTTTCCATTTGGGCATCATTGGACTTCATTATAGGTTAATCTACACTTAGAATGGATTGCAGCAGGGAGTTATTAGAAAATAATTTTGATAGTTTATGGCAACTAAGGAACATGGGTATTTGATTTTTATTGCATATTCTTCCATGACAACAATTTATCTTTGATTTGGTACCTCATTTGTGGAGTTTTGATCAAGGCTGTTGGTTGGGTATTTTGGGAGGCACCTAGGTTTGGTAAAAGGTTGATGTTCTTGATTTTTATCATTATTTCGAGCCTATTGGTGATCCTCTAAAACACTTATTTTGTCATCATACTCAGCCATACCATTTGAAGTTTTAATAGTGAAATGATTCATGATTTTGACTTCAATAATCAAGCTACAATTGGAGTTGTACATTCAGGTATGTGTTTATCATTTTGGGTAGTCATATATTGCATTATATAAGGGTTTTAGACTATTTTTATAGTATGATATAATGTATATTAGACATCTAAAAGTTGTAATAAGGTTTTATATAACTGAAAAAAAGAGGTTCTATTGAGTTGCAATTGTTGTCTTTCACTTATGCAATAGTTCTCTTCATTTCTATGCTTTCCTCTATGATTTTGCAATGAAAGAAACAAGAAATGAAACTCAAATGTAAACAATCAACAAAACCAAATTAGACCATGCAAGAAAACTATTTGACATTATGGAAAGAGGGAAAAACTAAAAAATTTAGGGTAGAATTGGTAAGGGATCTTTCAGTGGTATGAAAGCCACAATCCTGCTAGCTTGTTGGGTGAAATAAGTTTGGTTTATTTTTTAGTTGGAAAACATGATGAGTCATCGTGGAGAAGTTGCTTAAGGATACACAATTATGGGAAGATTTAGAACAGTCACAACATAAGATCAACCATCAATTGCAGCGATTGAATGATACAATTTCAAAGAAATTTGGGTACTCTAGTGGATCATCTCCATTTATTAGAACAAGAATCCTAATGTTTCACTAAAAAATAAAGCAATTATGGCTAGCTATGTCAAGTATCACTCTCTTCTTGAAAAGAAACAAGACATGCTTCCTTTCACACAATTCTTGGATATACCAGATGAGGGTGAAGATGAATTGATGTTTTCAAGTCCATATTAGCAGTGGAAAAGGAAAGAAATATCAAAAGATAGGAGTGCAACCATTGGGAAAAGTGAAGAGCTTAATGTGCAAGAATAAGGAATGGTAGAAGAATCACGTGTTTGTAGTTTGCAGCCTATAAGTGAACACAATGAATGCAAAAAATAGTCATTAGATGGGAGTCCTAAAGAAGAAATAACTTTGGATCAAGTGGAGATTCATATCACACCATTGATTCAACATGTTGATCACAAAGTGGAAGAGGTTACAATCATGGATTATCCCATTGGAGATGTTGAAAACATGACACCAGGGTATGACACCTATTATGATTTTTGTAACAATATTTCTAATCATGAGGTAGCATCCATTTCACATGAAGGTAATGATGTTTTTGAGTCTTCCTATGATGGTACTCAAGTTGAGAGTGTTACACATGAGATATATATTGTGGATTCAAGACACAAAGGTCCTGATTTTGTTCACCATACTGTGAAAGATGTTAAAAGGACACAAGGGTTGTGTGATGGGTGGTTGCTAAGAGCCAAAAAAGCTAAGATGCTTGCTGCCCAAGTAAGACAACACTTACAAGAGGTCAAAGCAAGATGCAATCTGATAGATAATGCAAGAAGAAAAAGAGAAGAACACATTAGATCCTTATTTCTTTCAAAAGATGAATGTGTGGATGTTGAGTATACAAGGGAAGAGCTTCTTGAGGTAAGCCCATAAGAAGAGCATGTTGAGTTGTGTGAGGAAGGAATGAGGAATGATTTAGGAAATTTAGTTTGGTCCAGTTTGCATCATGAATTTTATAACCTTCCTCCTTTGGAGAGCCCCTTGAAGGCTCAAAAAAATTATGATACTGGTTACACACTTGATGGATCAGCCACAAGTGTTATATCCATTTGTGTGGAATGGAACATTATTGGTTACATTATGGTTAGGCATGCATCATCTACATTGGAAGGAAAATTTCTAAGAGAATATGAAGCGTTTTGTTTTAGAGAGTTGATTAGGGGGACTAGGAGGTTTCTTACTAGAAATATCTTGCATTTTGATAATTGTTGGTTTATCTTGCATACCACACCTTGGAGTTTTCGAGTAAAGGATGACATATCAGCTATAAAGGTAGTGGTATGGATTAGAAAATAGGACTGAAATATTTCAACATCACATGAGCATGAATCCAAGCTAGATGGTTCTGTAAAGTAGTGTAGCATGGTAGACATTCATGAAAGGATAGATAAGCATGAGGTGATGGTGGGAACTTCTACTTGCCAATAATCCGAATTCATAACAGTAGTGGGAGAATAAAATGAATCAATTGGTATGTTGATGCCTCACCCTTATGATGTTGATACTTTGATTGAGTATAAGGATGTCATAGCTTCAAAACTTGACATGCTACAAGCTTGGGGTGCCAAGAGTTCTGGAGTAATAAAAGAAAAGGTACAATCAATCCTGAATCTCTAGTTTGGGGCAGCAACATTATATTTTTTCATCTACATGAACTTACAACCCCTATTCATGGAGTAATTGGTGACAATGAGCTTCCCAAATATAGCGTACATGATGCATTGGTTAAGCATGGCTATTTTGATGTTGTCTCTTCCAAGAGGACTGAATTTGTTTACTTTAGAACAATAGCAATAAATCAGTCCAAAGAAACTCGTAAAATACACCATTCCATACATGATGAGAAGTAATATTTCTTTAATCTTGAGTTTGTAGTTGATATTATCAACATTAAGAAGAATGAAGTGGTGTTAGGTATTCAATGGTTGAAATCTCTTGGAAAGTTTGTCCAAGACTTCAACAAGATGGTGTTATAGTTAACTCACATGGGTAAACATATTGTGCTTAAGAAAATAAAGAATGACACAAAGGAGGGGACAACTAAGAGTATGTTCATTTTCTCTAACATGGATGACTTGAGAAGCATGGATAAAAGGGAAAGATTCAGTCTTAGTTTTATGATTTTAAATAGCAGTGGTATATCGCCACTTTCTCATGATACTATAACTACTAGTCATTAGGGAATGAGTGATATTGATTCCAATTTGATTGGTACACAAGATGCATGCATTGGGCATGGTATTCCTCATACACATTTGCACTCTTTCAAAGAGGATTTGGAGTTGATAAAAGAAGACTATTTACAAATGGTTATAGATTGAGACATGGCTTTCCAAATGGTGAAAGATAAATATAGAGAGATTATTGATCTTTTTCTACTTTTGAGTGGGCATAATCACTCCTTTCATAATTTAGAAAATTAGTCAGGTTTATAGCAGCTACTCCTAGGGTAGAAGATTACAAAGAAAATGGTGTAGGAGTTGAGCAAGCTGAGGAAAGGATTGAAGAATCATACAATGAGGTACCTTGCAGTCTTGTGACATTTAGTGATGAATACTTTTTTGAGCCACTTCCACCCCTAATTAGTTGGGAAGAAGATGAGACAAATCAAGACTTGATGGTGTTTGATGACTAAAATGTAAGAATAAAAGAGGATTCCAAAGGTTTGATTTGGGACAACGATTTCTTTCTCATTATTATGAGATTGCTACTCTTACACATGGAAGAACTTGTGAAAATGAGTCTACAAGTGTTGGTACACAAAGTGTAAGTGTTGGGCTTGAAATTTTCAATGGAGATGCACTTGTGAAGCTTGAAGACATGGCACGAGAATATGATAGGTATTCTGATTTTTATAACAGTTGTCATATTCCTTCACTCTATCATGAGGTAACAAGATCACATAAGAATGATAGTACCATAGAGTTTTCTATGGATGGTGCTCAATATTTGGGTGTTAAAAATAGATTTTGTGTAGTGAATTCAAGTCATAATAATTCTAATTTTGTATATCAAACTTGGGAGGATGTTGAAAGGATATAAATTTGGTGTGATATATGGTCACAAAGGGCCAAGGAGGCTAAGCTAGTGGTTGACCATGAAAGATAGCATCTTCAACAAGTCAAAGAATAGGTTCACCACTTAGATTAGATAAAACAACAAAGGGAGGCTTATCTTAGATCTCTCTTTCCAAAGAATGATGTTGATGAGGTTGAACATGTCATGAACAAGCCTCTTATGACAACCAAACACAATGAACGAGTGAATTTATATGAATAAAAAATTTGATGTTGTTCACATGTTTGTAGTCATGAGATTGATGAGACATATCAGTTGGATGGTTTAGTGAAAACTCCACGCATGATGGAACAAGATAGGAGAATGCCTTCATATTTTGACACATGGATAAATGAGAATAATTTAGAACTTTCAGTTGTTGATCATTTCCTTCATGGAGGTGATGATTTTTTTCTTCACCCATAGTGGACCGGCCACTCAAGAGTTTTCTTTGATGGGTGTTAAAGGAATCCATAACTCATGTTTGGTTGTCACTGATTTATTATCATATGGTATCTTTCTATTTGTTGATTGGTGACTTCATCTTCATTGATTCATCATGGGTTAGTAGCTGTCCTACTTGGAACTCCATGGCACTTTCAGATTTTGCATGGTCTATAACAGGTATTGAGTTGCATGGGAGTGTGTGGAGACATGTCTTCTTGATGGACATTGCTTATGAGGTGAATTTATTGCTTATACATGGGTATGATGACACCATTTACATCGATCTTAATGTTCGTTTGAGTTAGCACAATAGGGTTTGGTGGTCTTATGGATTGGTTTACATGCATATGAGAGTTCAACTTCACATCTTCTTATTGGCCTACCATAATGGATGGATGTTTCCTGGTGACTTTGTGAGAGATTTTAGTTATAGTAGGTTGGATAGATTAATTTGGGATCCTAGTATTCATTGGTTGGGTGCATCATTTCACATGGATTCCATTATGTTGTTTCATAGATTATGGTATATTAGCATTTCAATAAGAGTGGAGCAGTGGGTTGTATGACGATTGCTTGAGGACAAGCAATCTCGAGAAGGGAAGACTGTAATGTCCCTTCCTTAGATAGCTTAGTCTATAGCAGATGTTGGCCTACTATTAGGGTTCATGTAGGTCAATGAAATGGTTAGGGAACCTAGCCGAGGGCTATGGAGTTTAGATGGGAGCCTTATCAGCTTTTCAATTTGGAGTTTAGTTGATGAATCCAGGGTTAAAGTAAAAATATTAAGGTTCTCTTTAATGGAATAGTAAAACATGAATAGTAACTAAAAAACATAAGGTGAATAGTAAAAAGTGCCCCATCCTAGCAACTCAAGTTATTTTAGAAAAGTGGTCCTTTCTTTTGATGAGGAAAGACCCTCAAGGAGGATCATTTTATTGATTTTTATAAAAAAAAGTACATGAGAGGTTATAAAGCAATGTGTTGGGCTCCTTTTTGAGCATTCTATTCTCATTTTTATAAAATCAATTATAGGTTTGAGCTCTTGGAAGAGGGTTTTAGCAACATACAGGTCTTCTGAGGATGAAATCCCTTGGAGGATAGTGGATTGGATGAAAACCCAGTTCACAGAATAGGGAAATCTACTTTGGGTTTCCATTTGGGCATCATTGGACTTCATTATAGGTTAATCTACACTTAGAATGGAATGAAGTAGGGAGTTATTAGAAAATAATTACAAATTTTGATAGTTTATGGTAGCTTTAAGGCACATGGGTATTTTATTTTTATTGCATATTCTACCATGGCAACAATTTATCTTCGATCTGGTACCTTATTCGTGGAGTTTTGATCAAGGCTACTTGTTGGGTATTTTGGGAGGCACCTAGGGTTTGGTAAAGGGTTGATGTTCCTAATTTTTATCATTATTTCTATCCTATTGGTGATCCTCTAAAACACTTATTTGTCATCATACTCAGCCATACAATTTGAAGTTGTAATAGCGAAGTGATTCACGATTTTGACTTCAATAATCAAGCTACAATTGGAGCTATACATTCAAGTATGTGTTTATCATTCTGGTAATCAAATATTGCATTATATAAGGATTTTAAACTATTATTAGTCTGATATAATGTATATCAAACCTCTGAAACTGGTAATCAGATCTAATATAGTTAAAAAAAAGGGGTTCTATTGAGTTGCAATTGTTGTCTCTCACTTATGCAATAGTTCTCTTCATTTCTATGCTTTCCTCTATGATTTTGCAATGAAAAAGAAAGAAATGAAACTCAAATAAATAATTGAAAAAACCAAATTAGACCATGCAAGACAACTATTTGACATTATGGTGAGAGGGGAAAACTAAAAATTCAAGGTAGAATTGGTAAGGGATCTTTCAAGATGATCCAATATCTACAAGAAACACATCTTCCCTTAGGAAGAAACATATCCATAAGATGATGAAGATGCCAATCTATATCCAACTAAAAGGAGGAAGAATGAATTCTCAACATGTACTATACCTTTGAAAATTGAGTAGGATCCTCCAAGCTTGAATGAGCCACAACATAATGATGGTCAAACTCAATGAAGAAACATGAAAAATAAAGTGAATGAGGAGACTCATGAATGTCAATCTCCAAAGACAAAGTAGATGGTATAACAGTTGTGCTAAAACTATCATCAAATAGGAGAGAAACCTATCCTCCAAATCTATAGTATGAGATTCCATAAACAAGTTAGAAATACCTGTCAAATACTCATCCCACAAAGGAAGATCTAAAAAAATATAATCATCGTACTGAGTAGAAGCACTGATGAATGAAGAAGTAGGAGGTGGGGTAAGCTCAACACTAGTCTCTAGAATACCAAGGTTCAGATGACCAAACTTCTTCTCACAAACATGATTCACACTCAATGGAGTGTGTGGTTTAGTCAAAGGAACAATATCTTCTTATGAAGAAAATTTTAAAAAGGAATACAGACAAGATGAGTGATCAACCATCCTAATAGAAATAATATCCCTAGTCTCTAGGTCCCTTATGTACACCCTATTAGGAGTGAACTCAATTGTTTTACCTTGACCCCCATGAGTAATTTGATAAATAGAAAGGAGATTAGATGTCAAGGAAGGAACATAAAGTACATCATTGAATGTACGTTTCCCCATGTCAATAGAACCCTTCCCACTTACCATCATATATGTATTGTTACCCATCAAAATATGAGGAGAATTACAAGGCTCAAAAGAAGAGAACATATCCATGTAGAAGATGTCATATGATGAGATGCCCTTGAATCAATAAGCCATCTATTAGATTGAGGACTTGTAGAGGCCAAGAGTGATTTCCCTTTCATTTTGTATAGCCAATATGTAGATCTTATATTCTTTGACTAAGATGATGAAGGGACTACCGATTGAGATGTTGAAGAAGTAGAAGAAACTCATGAGCGTAGCTAAATGTTATTCTTTCTAAGAAGGTGTGTGAGTTCATCAATCTTCTTATTACAACATCTATTCTCATCATGCCCTAGCATTTTACAATATGCACATTTGAACTTCTTCTTCCTAGATGATTCCTCTTTAGAAGAGGGTGTGGACTTAGGAATGCTATGTGAAGGTGAATCTTTATCTTGATCGTTAGACTTGGGGGCTTATTTTACTTCTTACCTTTTCCAATTGAAGCCTTTGTACCCTTTGTAAGAAGAGCATGAGATGTAGAAGAATTTAATGTGCCCATGTGAACCAAATTTTCTTGTTCCCTTGTGAGTTGAGCTGCAAATTCATCAAGATAAGGCATTGTGTGCATCCAAGGGCATCCATTTGTAGCATAGAATGTAGAAATAAACACTGAATAATAAGGACCAAGCTTAGCAAGGATAAAAAGTATCAACTGTTCATCCTATTTAGTGACCCCACAATTAGATAATTACAATCTTAGAGAAATGAGCTTAGAGAAAAAGTCTTGGATATTATCAAAATTTAAAGGATTAAGACCCATTAGTTCATTCCCCAACTTAAATTTCCTCATATTATCTGGCTTACCAAAGAGACTCTCTAAAGTATTCCAAATTTGATTATGATGTGTGCAAGATGCAACATGATATCTAAGATCTAGAGAAATGGACAAAATAAGAGTACCAAGAGCTTCATCCCTTCTATCAAGCCATTTCCTTCTTTCTTTAGCTCTTGTGGGTTCTAGATCTTGACCAAATGTGATCCTTTGCAATGCCAATTTTAACAATAATAACTCCATTTGTGATCTCCATTCATGATAGCTATATGGAGTTAGGAGTACAACTTTTGGAAAATCCATGATACAATCAGATATTACAAGAGAGGAACAATAGTTTCCCTTCACAATACAAGTAATTTACCCCTTTGTCCCAAACAAATTTACACTTTTGATCAAATTTACAACAATGTATCCCAAACTACCAAATTAGCTTCAAACTAAAATTTTGAAAATCTAGAAACAAATTTGCATCAACTGCATGAATAGAATTGTAGTGCTCCTAAATACCTTCTTGATGTAGCAAATTTTAGGAAAATTGAAGTCCAAAGCAAAAATATATGAGCTCGGAGGCAAAAATTGAAGATTTGGCTTCAACTTGGAAAAAATGGGACAAAACTATAATTTTTTTGCAAAATACCTACACCATTGAAAGACTGATACTTCCAGCTTTCCAACAATATTTTTTGTCAAAAAAATTGCCTTTGTATGTGAAAGTTATGCAAAAATGAAAAAAAAAGCCTGTTTGAGGGCCTATGGAGGAAAAAACATAACCAGAGAAGACTAACTTGACACAAATTTAAAGCACTTGAGGGCTTATTTTAGGTCACCCATGTGACCACACTACTACAGGGGTTTTAAAAAAAATGAGCACTCAATGTAGGGTCGGAGTCACTGATGTGACCACCTAGTGGTCGAGAAACCCTTGATTTAAAAAGGCTGATGGGACCCTAAATATGCCAAAATTATTGTTAAAAACCCCACAAAGCCATCATATAATTTTTTTATAAAATTTAAAAATTAAATTTTTAATATACAAAACTTTAACAACTTTGTATAGATGCAGATAGCCTGATGTCATATGGGTACTGATGCAGTACCTGAGTAGGGGGTAGATGCCAAGAATATGCTGACCTATGAATAATTAAAATCATGAATAGGTTGTTGTACCATGCGATTTGATGTGATCTGATGGTATGCTAACAAAGCCTAAAAGGAAACTACCAATAAAGTCTTCTAACAAAAGGTACTAAGTACCCTATATAGGTCAGTGAATGCCCACCAACCAAAAAGTAATTCCCGTAGATAAAAAAATAACCCCACATACAATATTAACCACTGAATATTTTTAATATTCTCCCAAGAAAAAATATTATAGCTTGAATAATTTTAATCAAATCGTAGAACATAATATATATATTTTTATTCTATGAAAAATATATCAACCTACGGGGCATACGGCCTATCCAGGCAAAAAAATTTGCCTAAAAAATAACTTTACTGGAAAATATGGTCGGATTTTATATCAAAATTCATCTCTCAAGCCTCTTGATCTCAATTGTGAGGTCCTTGAAACCCCAAAATCTGCCCAACAAAATCTTCAAGCCAACATGAAACCCTTAGATCTAGGAAGGAATTTGCAACACTGGAGCTCTGATATCATGTGGGAGTTAATGGTGACTCTCCAACACCCCTAGGAACAATTGCGACACCAAAATATCTTCCACAAGAGAGAGAATAGAAAGAAATCTTGTTTCAAAAATGCAATTTGAATATTGATTTAATATGTTTGAATGCAAATGTACATGAGATGCCTTGCTTATAAAGGAATGATAGAGAAATAGGATTAGAAAAGATCATGACAAATTTATTAACCCTATTACATGAGACAACTAACAAACTAACTACCTAGGAGTCAAGCAATACTAGCTAGATAAGATAAGTTAAAGAAAAGTCAACTAAGACTTCTAGAAAGAATCTTATATCCTAAGAAAACTTAACATGTGAATATGTCCCCTAATTCCCTAGTGAATGGATTAGCTAGGTACAAGAAATTTATTCACAACAACATCTTTTTGAGATGTTTACATGATGTGATAGCATCCACAACAAAAATCACTTAAGCAGCCAAAAATAAAGGGGTTAGGGATGAAATTAAGATTAGGAAAAAAGGAAAATTTCATTATCAATTTAAATTATGCTAAAGGGGAGGTTATGGAATGTGAGATTGCATAGGGTGCAATTTTTGTCATTACATTTTACCACCACTTTAGTGAGCATGTGTATTCTAACATGCATGGGCTAAAGTAGAAAGAAAGAGGTTGAAGAGAATATACCCAGGATGAAGAGGATGTCGATCTTTGATCTAGTATATGTAAGTGAAAGTCTAAGCTAGGACATGAAGAAGACATAGGTATTCTTATCCTACAAATCTAATTGTAATCACACCACAAACATGTTAACTATAGACAAACACAATAGGCAAAAAAGTAAAAAATAGACATGATATAATCTAATCAAATAAAAGACAATGATTGATAAGTATGGCTATCAAGCTAGAGACCATACACCAAGCAGATATAAAGATGCATGATAAAAACAAACACCACAAAGGAGGAGAATCCCTATCACCAAATGAAAAGATTCTAAGATAAGTCTAGTCAAGTTACCCCCAAGCTAGATGATGAAGATCTTTAAGACATACATTTTTGAAAATACAAAAAGTGATAAGAAAATAATTAGATATGATTGTCCCCTCTTAGAATGATGTGTTCTATGTAGAGGATCACATGCCATTCTAAGGAGAAGAAATACAAAGAGATGTCATGGCATGACATACATAGAAAAATGTATTCATGGGATATTATCACATGAGAGACACCACATAGAATCCATAAAATCAAGAAAAGAGGAGATGAAGAAATCAAGATCATAGGGGGATCCAATTATTTAGGGTTAGAATTAATCATAGATGTATATACAGATAAATATAGTATAAAATATATGAATTGTCATCACCCCCCAAATAGATTCAAATGAGAAGAAGAGCACATGAAGACAAATAAAAGGTCAGGTCAACATGGAAGAGGCCTAAATCCCTAATGCTTTGCATCATTCCTGACATAAAAAAAATTAGTGTACAAAAATAGTAATGATGAGAAAAATAGAATAAGTTGTCTGAAATTTTTTCTCTCCTATATATCCAAGTACCTACAAGGGTAGCAAGGGTCCTCCAAGTGAGAGAAAAAACATAAAGATACAAGTATAGGGGAACACAAAAAAACACACAAATCTAATGTAATGATAAAGAAGAGGTATTGCTCTAGTTCTATACCTTCAACAAGTCATCTTGCTCCCAATCTAGATCATTATAGGGGAGGGAAGATGAGCTTGCAAAGGGAGGAAAGCAAGAGTGGTGCCAACTGACTCACTTGTAGTAAGAGACAAAAAGGATACTGCCTCAATTTCCTCTTTAGTAAGCTATTGCAAGGTTAGCATCATCAATCTAGAAAAGATAGATGAAAAATTCAGAATATCCTCTAATGAGTCAAACATACACTTCTATGGAGTGACATGTTGTGACCAAACATGAGGAGGATGAGAAACCAAATATTCATTGTTTACCTTTGGAAGAGGGGGATTGCAAACTATAAGGAAGGAGGTGCTTTATCTATCACAAGAAGAGTGTAAGCTAGAGTGGAAAAAGATGAAGAATATAAAGAAGAATTTTTTTCACCATCATTCAAAGCAAGGTTGTGCTCTAACTTGTGCTTAAGCAGAGGATTTCGAATCCTCACATTAGAAGAAGAAGAAGAAGAAAGAGAAGGAGAAGGAGCCACAATAGACACAACCTTCATTTGAGGCATGCCAATAGGCTTAGGGAAAGGAGGAAGATTTGATAAAGAGGTGATTAGGGGAGGCTTCGAAGGAGTGATGAACACTTGCACTCACTTGGGGTGAGGTTCATTGGGATCAGTCGAGGAAGCCAAAATAAAAATAAAGGTGATGGGAATAGAAGTAGGGATAGAGATAGGAGTAGGAACAAAAACAAAAGTAGGAATAGAAACATAAGTAGAAGTAAAAACAAGAGGTTCCCCCTTAGTCTTTTGTGAGGCTTCACGTTCCCAAGCCAATGCTTGCTAATGAAGTTTATGCTCATGGGCAAGTCGATCATGATGGCTATGGGTCCCAATAATAGTAGGCTAAAAAGACTCCATGGGATCATGTTCTATATCTAAGGAGTGGTCTTGATAGCCATTATTGGCAGAAGAGTATAGGCTCTTGAGGAGGAATGGGGTCTCAGCCACATGCTCCTTTCCTTTTTCTACTTTACAGGTAGGTGGAGGAATGGGAGGATGCCTCAAAGGCCAAGATGTAGGAACAACAAAAGAAGAGCCAACTTTTGAAACCTTCTTCCCCTTACCATAGAGAGTGGGTGAGGGGATAGTGGGAAAAACTAGGATTTGAAAGACTTGTGGTTTAGACTTTCACAACATGGGTGTCTTTCCTTTTCTTGTGTTAGGAACAATACAAGGAACAAAGGGAACCATTGGGGTTGTGAAGTCATAGAAGAAGAAGGAGAAGGCCTATCGGTGAGAGCTTGCTTATCCTTAGCCTTTGAAGGTGTAAAAAGTAAAATAAATGTTGTTGTTCACACATGGAGGAATTCATAGAAATTGTATGAGAATAAGGTGGGAAACCAACATTATAGGTCGATCCTCTAGTCTTGTACCTAAAGTAGTCCTTGTAGAACAAGTCTCTTTGAGGTGGTAAGGGTTTTACTAGAGAAAGTCAGAAATGATTCAAGGAAAGCCCCCACCTGACATGAGTGGCTTATATCCAATGTGTTGGAATAAAAAATGCTCTAATACCATGTTAGAATTGGCTATGGCTGCCAAGATCTTGAGACCAAATGGAAAGCACAAAAAGAGATAATAGATTGTGACAAGAATAAACTTCATTCTTATCAATATGATTCAATGATATTATGTTGATTGTACAATGTAGTAGAAACCCCTTGGTTATATAGCCAAGGTGAGATACAAGATGTCATAGGATCATGACAAGTGTCTTAATCATATGACATGAGATAACTAATCACACTTACCTAGGTTCACATGTGTTACAAGTCAAAAGATAAGATAACAACTAATGACAACTAACACCTTCTAGAAATATTCCTTCCTATGACCTAAGTAAACTTAACATGTGTAAATAAGTCCCCTAGTAATGAATTAACTAGGTTAAAGACTTTATTTACACCAATACCCCCCTTAAGTGCAACTTAGGGAGTAGCTGATTATTATGAAAATGATACAAAGATACAAGAATGGGTCCCAACTACTAGGCCATGTTAGGTACCCATGTACATATGCAAATACAATCTCTCACAAATGGAGAAAGGAGAAAACCCTATGGGACAAAAATCCTCCCAAAAAAAAAAATTCTCTCAATGATGCATGAGTAGGCAAAAACCCCATGTGAGGAAAAACACCCCCCATAAGAGAGAAGTAGAAGAGAGACAAGGTAGCCCCCCTCAATGTTGAGTCTCCTGCAATGTTGGTGGAAGCTTGAATGTTGAAGATGATCCAATCTCACCAAACAACATTCCTCCCCTTAGGAAGAAACAAAACCACAGATGTATGCAGGATGTCAGGAATATGGATGATGTATGATGATATCTCTAAAGCATGCTCAAGTGTCACCATGTCGATGCCGAAAGCTGACACACTCCAAACATACATTCTAGGCCACACTACTAAAGAGGACAATCCAAAATCTAGTAGAGATGAATGTAGAACATGATTCAAAGAGAATGATATCCCTTATGAAGACAAAGAAGCATCCTCCAAATGCTGTCCAAAAGTATCCATAGTCACGTCAAACTGCAAAGAATGATCATGTAGAGAATGAACAAGAGGGTCAAGTTGTTCCCTCACAACAACTAAAGAAGGAGCATCTTCATCAAAGAGAAGATGAATTCTATTGATGATGTCCCCTAAATCTGCAGTATGGGACTCCACAAACAATTCTAAAATGCCTGTCAAGGAGTCATCCAAAGTAGCCATATCTAGAAGACAATGAGGATCCTACTGCACTGAATCACAAGGAGCCAAAATTGTTGGATCACAATCATAATTAACTACAATAGTAGATGGAGGAGATAGAATGCATGGATCAAGTACTAGATCTGATGTGAGAACTCCCAAGTTCAAGAAGCCAAATGTCTCCTCTAAACCATGGTTCATGTGATCAACAACCGAAGGAACAATGTCATCATCAAAAGAAAAATCTTCGAAGGTATACAACCAAGATGAATGATCAACCACCCTAGTAGCAATGATCTCTCTAGTGTCCAAGTCTTGAATGATGATTGAATCGGGTGTGAACTCCACAATCCTCCCATCTCCACCATGTGTAATCTGATATGTGGAAAGAAGATTGTTTGTCAAATGAGGAACACACAAAACATCCTAGAAAGTGTTGTCCCCAAAACTAATAGACCCCTTCCCAATTACACTCATGTATGTATTATTTCCCATCAAGATAGGAGATATAGTACAAGGCTAAAATGAAGAGAATATAGACTATGAAGATGCCACATGATGAGATGCTCCTAAATCTAGAAGCCATCTCCCTGATCCTAGACCTTAAAAAGCACAAAGAGCTTGTCCTTTGTCCTTTGTCCTTTTTAGACTATTTTGAAGTAGAAGGAGAAGAAGATTGAGACATTCTAGAAGGTAAATCAATGTGATTCCTTTTGAGAATATTTTTCAACTCATCAATATCCTTCTTATAACAATAGTGTTCTTCATGTCCATCCTTTTTGTAATAAGCACAAAAAGACCTCTCCTTCTTAGATGATTCTCCTTTTGAGGATGAGGATTCTAATTCTTTATGTGGCTTGTTCTTTTTCTTCTTTTGCTTCTTATCAAGATTCCATAATTCTTTCTATACCTTAGATTCACTTGCCACCAATACTTGTGACTTGGAATACTTGATTAGAACTATGTTCATTAACTTAGCCATTCCTCTTGGATTAGGAGATTTGAAAATTCATCAAACTTAGGATCAAAATATGATGTTCCCACAGAGAGTTGATGGGTATGAAAGCCAGAAAAAAACATTGAATACTCAAGACCAAGCTTGGATAACACATTCAAAATCAATTGTAAATCCTCTTTTTCAATGTTGCATTCCTTCAATTGTGTTCTTAGTTGCTTGATTTTGGAGATGTAGTCTTGGATGTGGTCAAAAAATTTAGGATCAAGATTCATCAAATCATTATCAATCTGATATCCCCTAATCTTATCTGTTTTACCATACAATTTTTCAAAAGTCTCCCAAGCTTCTTTAGGTTTTTTGCATGATTCAATATGAAATTGTAAATCAAATGAGACTAATGAACATATGCATCCAAGTGTTTTCTCATGATAAATCTCCCACCTTTCCAATTCTTTAGCATCAATAGGTTGTTGAGTGGTTTCCTTTAGATGACCTATTAGGCCTTTCATCATGAGATGGTGCCATACTAACTTTCTCCATGTAGCATAATTATTTGGAGTTAGGAGTTCAATTTATGATTTTCCCATTGCAAGAACACAAACCAAGCAAAATAATGCAACTGACCACTACAAGATTATCCCCCCAAATTACTCAATAATGAAATCCCCCTAGCAATATATTAGCTTGACACTTTATGAGTAGTGCATTTATAGTTGCCACTTACCAAAAACAATGAAGTGTACTTTGATCTTGGTACATGAAAATGCCAAATTTATCCATAGAATCAAGTACAATTTTTGATACAAAATGATATCAATTTTATCATAGCAATGAAAATTACACAAAAAATCATGCACTTTAAAAAAAAACTGCACCCAAAAATCTTATCATAGGAGCAAGATATGAGCTCCTAAAGTTCCCAAAATGAGGACGAAGTAGCAACACCTGTGATAATCTGCAATTTCTGAAAAACCTAGACACCAAAACCAAAAATTGACTATACCATCATGTAGAGCATGAAAAATTAGCACAAATC
The DNA here is from genome assembly GCA_007258455.2 of Sequoia sempervirens. Lineage (NCBI taxonomy): Eukaryota > Viridiplantae > Streptophyta > Pinopsida > Cupressales > Cupressaceae > Sequoia > Sequoia sempervirens. The sequence continues at coordinate 54,522 of VDFB02285861.1, forward strand.
AAAAAAAATTTCTCAAGAAAAGGAGGTTGCATGCTCAAGTTATTGACATTTGAAAATCACTCTTCAAATTGAAAATGCAAATGGGAGGGGGTGCTAAAAATTAAAAAAGGTGCTGATGTTATGCTGATGTCAGCACTTCACTAGATTAAATTTGACATCCGCATAGTCATAAAAAAAGAATATTCTCCTGGTAGAGAATATTTGTTGTTCTACAACCTAAATTTGGCATTCCAATGAACGTCACCAGTCAACTTGCATCCACGGGAATATTCAAAGATACTCTGGTATATTTTGTCTACCACCGAGATTGATTTTTCTACCCAATTTAATTAAGATTGTTGGTTATGAAATCCCGATTGCTGGTTTTTGAAATAGGGTGCCAAAATTCTTTTATAAATCGGCCCGCTGATTTTTATTTTCAGAAGCCAGAGCTCTTGGTTCTAGCTGTAGGTGGGGCCGTGGCTAGAGGCCACATGGAAGACAAGGTACAATAGGTCTATGGAGTCCATAGACTAAATATATATATATATATATATATATATATATATATATATTATTTTTCAAAACAAAATCTTACAAGAGAATTTAATTAATACTTTTTTAATTTTTCAAAAAAAAATTCAAAAAATTTCAATAGATATTAAATAATTTTTTGAAAAATCGTACTGACTTGTAATAATAATGACTTGGGGGCCATACGGCTCTTCAGGAAAAAATAATTTTGCCTCATCGGACAATTGCTCCAATTTGGACAAATTGGTAGTCCATCTTAGGGTTTTTGGCCCTTCTGGACACAATGGAAAAGTCATATTTGACCCAAAATGCTTCAAAAATGTAGCTACCTTCTAGATCTAGCAACTAACCTTCAGCTTCAAACTCTCATAGATTTTCCCTTATATGTCCAATTTGGATGAAACAAAAGGAAAAATCAACTTTCTTGAACTTTTCAAATGCAATGATGAGCTTAGATTTGCACTAGCAAGCTCCGATACGAACTTGTAATAAAGAGCGAAAAAATGGTTCAACACCCCCAAATTTGGTATCTCTCTTAAAAAAAAAAGACTCTCCAATGGCACCCAACCCACTCTGATACCATGTTAGAATTGGCTATGGCTACCAATATCTTGAGACCAAATGGAAAGCACAAAAAGAGAGAATAAAATGTATTCTTATCAATATGATTCAATGATATGATGTTGATTGTACAATGTAGTAGAAACCCCTTGGTTATATAGCCAAGGTGAGATACAATATGTCATAGGATTATGACAAGTTTCTTTAAAATCATATGACATGAGACAACTAATCACACTTACCTAGGTTCACATGTGTTACAAGTCAAAAGATAAGATAACAACTAATGACAACTAGCACCTTTTAGAAAGATTCCTTCCTATGACCTAAGTAAACTTAACATGTGTAAATAAGTCCCCTAGTAATGAATTAACTAGGTATAAGACTTTATTTACACCAATACAATGTCCTAGATAGTATGCATTGTGTTGTTATGAGGAAATTTTAAACACTTTTGGAAAACTGAGGTGACCACATTCATGGATACTAGCCATGGAATGCCTAGTCTAACCTTGAATAGGTTGGATTCAGGTATCAAAACAAATGAAACATCAAGAGATTTAGGCCCATGAAGGATTGACAAAGAGATAGAGCCAATAGGTAGGATGAAAACACCATCATGAGTACGGAGCGTGGTCTTCAACTAATCATAGTTATCCTTATGTAAATTATTATTAAAGAGGGTCTCCTCCGTAGTGACATTAACCCAACTAGTAGGGTCAACCATAATACTAGTCATGATGTTACCATTGAATTGAGCTGGGATGTATAGCAAAGAAGGTTCTCAACTAAGGGGTAAGTCATGTGGTGTGAATGTTATGTCTAGTTTTTGATCCACATGACTTGTAGGAGGAGTATGGGTGAATGAGACCATGTTCACATACTCATGAGGGCTAGGATCAATAGATGAAGAAGTAGATGTTATTAGATTAGCAAAGTGAGAGGGGAAAGGATCTATGTATATGTATAGCTAGCTGTTAGGCTTGGCTATTGATTTATTTGATTTTTCTTTCTTACCATCGAGACAGATGGTATCACTATCAATGTGGTCTTAGATGATATGTCTAATATGCACACAACATTATGTATCATGACTAGAGACTCAATGATATTGACACAAAGTTTATGCATCATACTAGTTAGGATAAGGTTCAGAAAATGATATTATTTTGGGAAGAGAGATTAAACCATATTTTAATAATTTTTGAAGAACATTAGTGTGGGACTTAGATAATTTTGTAAAGATTCTATTACATTATGAAAATTTCTTTTCAGTGGGAATATATACCACATTTTCTACTACTTTGTTCTTTTTTGATTTCCCATAAATAGGCATGGCTAACTGATTATTAGGATGGGACGATGAGGAAGGACCATCATACTACGTCACTGTCTATTGACCTATTCTCTCAATATAGCACACAGATGAGAGGAGGAGTACATTTAATCAGAAAAATTACTATCTAAATATTAACAATAGATTTCCATTAAACACACTCTAAACATCAAAATATGACATGGCATAAGAGATTTGGGATAATAGGGATTGGTAATGGGCAATGAAATCAATTACTTTTTCATGAGTGACATGCTTGCAACATACGAGATTAGTAAAAGTGATCTTTGGTTCAATGTTTTCTTAGAATTGTTGTAAGAACTAATTAACTAGTTGATCAAAAGAGAAGATGGAGTTGTCAGGAAGTGAGAAGAACCACTCTAATGTAGCATCCTTAATGGATTGTCGGAATATCTTTGCTAACAGAGCATCCTGATGGAAGAAATCAATACACATGGTGGTAAATTATGAGACACGGGTCTATGCATCACCCCTACCAATGTACATATCAAACATAGGAATTTATATCCCTTGAAGGATGGGAGCATTTAAAATAGTAAGGGCTAAAGGGCTATGAAAATAATATGGTTGTAATGTGCATTGAGACAGAGCTATTTAGGCTAAATAATTGTGATTATATCCATCCCATGTTTTATAACTGTTAGAATTATGAAAAATATGAGCCACATGATCAAACAATGAACAAAGAAACCTTCAATGCAAGAGACCTGCAAGAAAAGAATTATAATATTCCTTAGTTCAAGAGAAATCTATAAAATGAACCTTAAAAATCTTTAAGGAAAACAAGAGTCCTCAAAGGTTGAGAGTTCTATCAAAAGGAATAAAAGCTCGAGAGATAATAAAATGAGGGTTGGGTGCTATATAGGAGCAACCTTAAATTGTAAATGGATTAGATCATGACAAGTGTCAACATCACATGTGATGAGATATAAGGATCTAATAATAGCTCTCTAGTTAACATAGTAAATCAATACTAAGTTAATAGCTTAAGCTCATGAGAATAAGTTAGACTAATAATTAATTTTAAAGATTAATTAATTATAACTAATGCATGATAATTCTAACACCCCCCTTAAGATGAACTTAGGGAGTAGTTAAAAACCTAAAAAGAGAATGCATGATGGGTCTCGACAAAAGAGGCTTGGTGAGGTACCCATGTACAAATAAAATATATCTCACAACTAGAGAAAAGGAGAAAACCTCATGGGAACAAATTTTCTCCAGAAGAGAGAAAGACGAATGAAGGAATGAAAATCCTTCAAATAAAAGTGAAGGACTAAGAAGCCTCCAACTAAAACAATGTCCCAAAAACAAGAGGAACATGTAGAACATAACTAAAGCACAAAGAAGTTATAGACTATTGTTGAATGATGATTTATATAGTGCTAAAATGAAGAATCCTCCAAAAACAAGAATGCAAGAGTGTCCATATGGTAAATAATCCATCTCATCGAAATGCATGGGTAACTAGTTGTTGATGTACACATTGCATTTGACTAGTACATAGGAACAAGAACTAGATACATAGATCACTCCAAACCATGAAACCGAGGAAGCATTAGCACCAATAGTAGAACCCCCCCCCATAATGTTGAATAGGGAGAGTTGAGATAGGTACACTAAAACTATGTGAAACCAAGAAGTGCATGTAGGAGAAACAACCTACAAATAAATGGGTGTGCAAACTAAGGCACACACACATGAGGCAAGAATCATTGAGATTCACTACTATTGTGAAAGGGACACTCACTTCACAAAGGTGTGATGGAAAACCAATGAAAAACATCTACCCCCCATGGCACTTTATGTCATAGTGTGATTACAAACGACATAATAAGATGTTCAAAATCCCAAAAAATGTATACACTAGAATGGCACTTTATCTCAATACATCTATAAAAGAGAATGTGGTGAAAAAGATGGCTACAATGTTCAAATAGGAAAACATACTAGAAATACATAAAGAATAACAAAAAGTGAGTCATCCCACACAAACAAGTTTCCAGAAGTTGAAGTGTCTAAGTAATTCACGAGTGTGTGAAAACACAAAAAAAAAAAGTACTTGGAGAGAAATCTAGAAAAAGTGCATGGACAGCTATGAAGAGCTTTGAAAGATCATCCCAAGGTTGTTGGAATCATGAAAAACAAAGAAATAGGTCAAAATTTATGAGCTTAGGACTAAAAACAATACCTCTAAATTGAACAAGTTGTAGAATGCATGAGCAGTAGAAAAAAGTGATGAGACCCATACCACTAGAAAGTTTGTTGGAACTAGATTTCTGATAATATCTTGTTTTCCAAAAAATAATATCATATGACAAGTTATGGCCAAAAGAAAAAATACCTCCTTTAGGAAACAAAGGGGTCATGAAGGGGCCATGGAAATGTTCATACCATTGACATCGACAATTTTTTTTGGGGAATATTCCCTTATCATTCAAAAATATTTTGGCTTCCCTATGCAAAATTTAGTGATAGAGTATGTTGCTTGCAGTTAGAATATTCCTTTCACCCTCGGGAAAAAACCTTATGGTAAAAATTTGTTGACCGCTGGAAAAGTTTGCAGGAATTGAGAAGTTTTTAGAGTGTTGAGAAATTTTCTCATCAGCTCAAAAAGCACTCACTATATTGTGAAGGGATGTCAAGAAACATAGAGCTACCAAAATTAGCCAGTAGGGTAGGTGAAGTGGCTTTTGGTGCCTTTTGTGGGGTCAACCCTGCACAGGCTGGCCTAACAGGCATGCCTATGCAAACCATCCCGTGTAAGGTATTAAATACCCTATTTAAAAAAAAAAAATTAATTGGCCCACAAAAAATATATTCACCTATAGTGTAGAAAAATGTATCCCTTTACATTTTCATACTTTATTTGGGAATGATTAACATTAAAATAAACCTAATGTTTCCTTGATCTAGTGTTGTAATGTTTTTTACATGTTCACATTAGGTTTAGGGCCCTTTTAAGCTATATAGACCTAATTTTTCCTTAATTTAGTGTTGTAAAGTGTATTTATTTACACCTTCACATTAAGTTTTGGACCCTTGCATTTATGACCTACATATCATCATTAATAGGCCCTTAAGATCCTTTATTATACATCCTAAGGCTTATTTCAACTGAGATTCTAACATAATCAAGAAATACACTTAAGTTTCCAACTCTCCAACATTTCCTCTACTTGAAAAGGGTTGGTGGGACCCATATGCCACCTTGGGTATATGAGTCCCATTGAGATGGGACCTATACACCACAAGTGGAATATGAGTCCCATTTGGCCCCCTTTTTAGGGTTATGAGTGGGAAATCAGGGTTTTGAATTCAAATTTAATGATTATCGATATTTGGGATCTAATCAATGGTAAGTTGGATGGAATGCCTATATAAACAAGGTCTCAAATCATAATTTCATCTAAGCATTCATGATATTAACTTAAGAAATCGATAGTCAAGCATCCTAATACTTCACAAGAGCATTATAGGGTATTCAAGATACTTTCAAAGGCATTCAAGAGAAAACTTCTTCATCATTCATTGCAAAAATTCAAGATCCATCATCATGCCAAGATCATCAAGCATCAAGCATGTTGTTGAGCTAGTGTTGTGATGTAGCATTTAAGATCCAAGATTAAGAATGGTTTCATATCCAATTCAAGATCAAGATATACATTCTACATGGCCACTTCATGTTATATTGTTGATTTACATCTCAAGAAATAATTCAAGGTATCATTGTTCATGTTTCATATTTCATGTATCATGTTCATATTTAATTGCTTCATCATAAGGTTTAATTACCTAAACAAGGTTTGACTAAGGTAAACCCTTATTCCCTAACAATCAACAAGGTTTTCTCTCTCTACATGCGTGATTGATGATCTAGGTGTCTTGGAGCTTGAAGGATCTTTAAAGACTAAGTTGCAAGATTGAAAAAAGTTGTTAGAGTTGTCATCTTTCTTGCAATATCATGGAAAGTCATCTACAGGCTAGAATTTAGGGTTTCAGACTCGAAGATTTGGCAAGAAGAAAGCTATAGGAAATCACCAAAGACTACTAGAATTTCAACCAAACCCTAATATTGGGACTAAATCACCATTTGTGGCATATGAGTCCCAATATTGCCATTTTCTAGGTTTCAAGAGATTCAAATCTATCCTTGAAAGATTCCAATTTTGGCAGAGAAACCCTAGTTTTAGACTAAACTTCCCAGACTCATGTATGAGTCCCAATGGGCATCAAATAATAGGATTTTAGGGTTTTGGAGCTTGTTTTGATCACATCCTTCTTCCAGATGCACCTATGTTCATTCTTAGTTTTTTATTCTACATTCCAATTTCATTTCCTAGGTCATCTAGTTAGATTTACATATCATTGCATTTCTTACTTTTCAAGCCTTTGCTTGGTGGTGAACCCCCTTTTAGTCTTAATCACACCCCTAGTATAGCCTTTAACAAATATATTTCCCTTATTTCGTTCTTGGACTGAGACCTCTAAGGTTTCCTTGAATGAAACTTAAGGAAAATAGGTCTAGGTCCCTAAACACTTAGTTTCTGTTCCACCTCCCAAAAGGTGGAACACCTATTTTCTATGTTTCACCACTCTTTTTAAAATATTTTGATTTTTTTGTTTTGTTTTTTGTGCCCTAGGGGTTGTATAGGAGCCATATGGCCCACCTCATAGGTTCTCGATACTGAAATAGGGAAAAATTATAGTCAAAATTCATTGAATCAACCTCCTAAACACAACCATGGGTTCCTTTTTGACTCCAAATGCTTTGAAATCGTAGCTACCCTTCAAATTTGTAAAAAAAAACTACTTGAAACCCTTGCAAATCTAACCTCAAGAGTCCAAATCAAGCTAAACTAAATCCCAATATGACTTTCTCGACAACTTTAAATTCAACAATGACATTTTCTTCACACTAAAATACAACAAGAAATACCCCCCTCCAAAATTTGCAAAAAGAGCAAAGGAGATTCTAGATCTGAAGCCTATAACCCTTGTTGAAGATTTTTTTTTTCATAAATTAAGAAGGGGTTCACTAAATCGATGCTCTGATACCATGTTAGAATTATGAAAAACACCATCCACATGATCAAACAATGAAAAAAGACACCTTCCATGCAAGATCTCTACAAACAAAGAATTGCAATATTTTTCAACAAGAAAAAGCTATAGAATGAACCTCAAGAATCTTCAAGGAAAATAAGAGTCTTGAAAGGTTGAAAGTTCTATTAAAATGCATGAAAGCTCAAGAGATAATACAATCAGGGTTGAGTGCTATATAGGAGCAACCCTAAATGGTATAGGGATTAGATCGTGATAAGTGTTAACATCACATGCGATGAGACAAAATGATATAATAATAGCTCTCTATTTAACATAAAAAATCACTTCTAAGTTTAGCTTAAGTGCATTAGAATAAATTAGACTAATAATTAATTAAATATTAATTCATTATTAGCTATGCATGATTATTCTAACAATAAAAAAGCATTTAGGATAGGATCGATTGATAGAGCTCAACTAGTTGAGGTGACAAAGGCTTGATTTTTCAATATAGGGATCTTGTATCCCAAAGGTACATGATTCAATCTAACTCTAGGAACATCCAAGGGTATAGTGTTGGTATTATTAGTAGTGGTGAAAGAAGGAATGAAAGGACCAGTTTCTACCACATGCACATACACTCTTGGTATTAGAACATACAGCTATGTGCCAATGATTTTTAATTGGATATCCTAGGGATTTCCCAAGATAGGTGTGTACAAGGGGTCATTGGTCTCTACCAAGTTAACTATCCCTCAAAGTAGCTCAAGACCTCTATGATTTGAGATAAGAAAGTCCCTTAGACCAAAAATGATAAGAGTAGCTTGAGTGTATGCATTAACTTTACTTAAGAAGTATTTGAACTTTTTTAACCTCTCATCCAAAGACTGGGCATGCTCAAAGGGGACCCTGAGAGCAAATTCACAAGATAGGGGAGAGGAAGAGTTAAAATGAGTGTTTGGTGGAGAATGCACTTGAACTTTAGCTGATGGTTGAACGGAAACAAAAGGAGGGGAAAAACTGGATGATATTCTTATAGGAAATTCCTCAAAATCAAGACCCTGGCAAGGAGGACTGAATTGTCTCACAAAACCCATAACCAAATGTTGATAGCTTCTTCTAACTATGTGCCCAAAAGTAGTGGATTGGATTGTGAAACTCATAAAATGTGTCACAACACTTGATCCAACACATGTCTTAACAAGAGAGAATAAAAAATTTAACAAAAGATTTAAAGGTAAGGATAGGTTCACATTGGGTTCACCAAACTATAGAGGAGTAAAAATGACACCCCCTCCTCCTCTAAGGGAAAGTGTCCCTCAACTAACTCAAGGAGAAAAGCTTAGGTGACAAAATGGCACAATAAGGGATATTGTTTATATTCTGTGTTTTATGGTAATTTAAGGGATAAGAGTTTTAGGGATCAAAAGAGCAAGCTTCAAAGGTCTTGTGAGAAAAATGACAGACTCTGAATCGAGTATGATAGTGTAACACGTGGATGTCCCTACTGTGTGTTGTAGTCTCATACGAACTAAAAATAGATTTTGCTAAGAGAGATGGGAAAGAGCCAACTAGCTATTTGGTGACTAAAATCTCAAAAGAATGTTAAACTAATTGAATAATAAAAGTAACATAAAAGAAAATAACATGTATAGATTAAACAAAATGAAATGAAATGATGAGATGAAAAGGAAGAGAAGAACTCACAAGATGTCCATGCAATGAAGCCTCCCACAATGCTCCAACTCGACAACCTACACATACGAAAATGAGAAAAATATTGGGGTTGTTTTAGGGGCTTGCCTTAATCAAAGCCCCACATAATTGTTCCCACCTCTATAGACAACTAGATAGATAGATAGATAGACAAAATAAAATAGACAAGCTCAAGGAAATATATAGACATGACGAAGATGTAAATAGACAAGTTAGAGCAACATGCTATCAAAATAAATGATAATGCAATGAGAAAATATGTGGTTACACTCCCTTTAGCAAGTTAGTGAATTCGAAAGGAGAGTATGCAACACTTGAAATGTGCCAAGAGAACCAATTTGCTAGTGTAGAGAGCCAAGATGTGATAGAGCTATAAGAAAATGGTGTAGAATGAGAACAATAGTGAAAGAAAGAGCTAGAAATAATAGAATGGATAGAATGAAAGATAGATTGAATTGAATTGAAGAATGAGAGGTTAGAATGGAGAAAAGGAAGGTAAATGGGAATTTTTGGCGCATCTGCAAGCCACAAAGGCATTACAATTCGTGGGTAGGTGGGAATTGTAATATCCCAACATCCATACAAGCATGAATCTTTTCAGGATATTTGTGTGATGTCCAGATGTCTACATGTTGGGCTAGCATCAGTGACAAAGATTCACTTAAACAATAGAAATTGAAGGGGTTAAGGACAAAATTAAGGTTAGGAAAAAGGAGAATTATATTATCAATTTTAATTAGGCTAAAGGAGAGGTTATGGAATGTGAAGTAATGCAAGGTGTAATTTTCAGCATTACAATTATCATCAATAGTAATGCAAAAAGTAATAATTTATGTCTAGATATATGTTAAACATTAATAGTAATCAATTTGGAAAGAGCAGTATAACTAGTTGGAAAGAGCAGTATAACTAGCATACATATGTTAAATATTAATATATATAAAATACGCTGAGAGTTATCCTTGAAAAAACAAAGCTCAATAAAGGAAAGCAAAAAAAAAAGGTAAGGAACCGCTAAGAAATCAAAGCTAAAACAAGGAAATTTTTGTAGTATGTAAATTGCTTTAAAATTGATTTAAAAACATAAATCTATTGATAAACATCAATTCACAATTATACTATGTAAAAATAGAAGTAAAACAAAAATTCGCAAAGAGATACAAGCACAAAAGACAAGTCTCAAAAATATTAAACAAAAATAGTTCTCTTTAAATTTTTCACAGTTAGCTTGCTTTGCTCTAAAACACAATAAAAAATAAAAATACTATTCATCTAAAAGAAAGATATGACATTCAATTTGTAATTTTGTATTATGTAATTTTTTTGTTATTGTGATTATTCTTGGATCAAAATCATTATGTTCACTAGACAAGCATTTAAATTGTTCAATTATTATATAGTTTACTACTCATCTAAATATGCAACTTTCAATTTGTTTTATTTTAGACTTATTATGTTCACTTAGAAGATACAAATTTTAAACTAACTATGATGAATTTGAAAACTCTAAATTTTTTGATATCTCTTGTAATATTGAATTCATCTTGAACTATTTTTATGATTAAATTGATTAAAATTATAGATGTCATAACCTTTTTTACTAATACCATCTCACTATATTATTTTTTATGTTAAAATATTTAATGATCACTTAAATATAAGCTTGCCCATAGAATCTATGAATATAATTGTAGGTTAGACATTAAAAGATTGTGGCTTGTGCAAGAAGACACATGATATTCTTGACATTGAATATTCTTGCAGACAAATGTCTTAGTAACGACTATTCTTCCTGCTACTCGTGTAGTGACAAATAGAAATAAAGACCAATTAAGATTCATACAATCCATGCAAAATCTACTCTTGTAAGACTAAGTTCATTTTTCTTACAATTTTGATTCATATGAATTATACAATACTTGTAAATGTTCAGTTCAATTTGCACAAGGTAGTGTGATTTTTCCAATCCCCTCAAAATCATACACAATTATAATAAGCAATAACTATGCTTAAATTCTTCCAACAATAATGTTTGTTGTGCATTCATATCAAGAAACTAAATTACAATTTGTCAAGTCTGGAGTCCAACTGTATGTTTTTATTCCAAAAAAACTCAGTTTTTGTTTAATAAAACAAAGGGGATAGAAAAATAAAAATAGAAATCAGTCTTCATTACTCAAAGCTATACAATTAAATTCAATTTGAATTCTCTTCAGTTTTCCCCTCATTAATGAAGAGTTAATTGAATGCAATGGCCAGAGATTTAGATTTTCTCAAGCAAACTATCCAAAACAATTCATGTGCTCTTTTCTAAATATCAACATAAATCCAGATTTTCAATTAATTACCATACAAATTAAAATAATGATTAATCAGAAGCATCCTAATTCCATCCCAAACTTTGATCAATTAAAATATCATGATCAAAGAAGTTCCATTCCAAACTCTATATGATCAATAAAAATATCATGATCAAAGAAGGGATTTTTGGATGAAATAATAATTAATCAGAAGCGTCCTAATTTCATTCCAAATTCTCTGCGATCAATGAAAAGATAATGATCAAAGAAAGGGTTTTTGGATTGTAAAGCCACGTAACATTCTTGATTATTTACAGGGCTTTGATCTTCTTCTAGCCATGCTAGAACAAAATGATATTTTAAAGGTTTCAATGCCAGAACAAAATGATCTTTTCAGAGTTTCAATAACATTGTATACTAACTCCATTCAAGTAGTGCAAAGCCAATTCCACCTACTGTTGTGAAGCCGTTTCTGATTGACTATTACATTGCAGGAGTTGTGCTAGACTTAGGAGATGGTATAACTCACATAGTACCAATCTACGAAGGATATGCCCTTCCCCATGCCATTCACAGGCTTGACTTGGTAGGCAAAGATTTGACCTATGTCATGAGCAGACTACTGATGGAGAAGGGCTACTCCTTCACAACCACAATGGAACAAGAAATCGTTAGAGACATAAAAAATAAACTATCCTACGTAGCTATAAACTTTGAGGAAGAAATGCTCACTACAAGTGAGTGCTTTGTTCTGGATAAGTCATATGAGCTTCCCGATGTCCAAGTTATCACCATTGGAGAAGAAAGGTTTCGCTATCCAGAGGTGCTCTTCAATCCAACCAGAATTGGGATGGAAGCCCCTGGAATTCACGAATGTCTTCACAAATCAATCAGGAAGTGTGATGTTGATATCAGAAGGGATCTGTGTGGTAATATAGTCCTGAGTGGAGGTACCACCCTATTTACTGGTATGGCTGACCGTCTGGGAAAGGAACTCACTGCCCTTTTTCCTTCCAACGTTAAGATCAAAGTGGTTGCCCCTCCAGAGCGAAAGTATAGTGTTTAGATCAGTGGTTCTATTTTGGCCTCCGTCAGCACCTTCCAGCAAGTATGTAAAATGATAGACTGTATTGTTCAACTGTATGTAATTATGCTACAATGATCTCTATATAAAAGAGTTTTGAGACATGCGAATAGGCTGTCTAAGAGAACAAAGCTAAAAAGGATGGAAAGTCATCGAACAAGCTAAGAAAAAACCTATAGAATTAAAGCAAAAAACTCCCCATTGATCATGCATTCGAAAAACTTTTGGGAGGGGTTTACGAAGGAGATCGAATGGCTGAGTTGGCTGTCATTTGAACGTAAAATTCAACTTCAACAGTTTTTTCTTACAATGAATTTGTTTTTTGATAGATGCCATTGTAATACGCCTCTTAGCATAATTATAATAAAAATTATTAATATTATTAAATTATTTTAATTAAATAAATTATATATTAATTAAAAGTCCTAATTTAATTGTTTAAATTTAAAATTATTAAATAAATTTTTATCTTGAAATATCATTTAATCAATATGAACAAAAATGAGTACTCTAAATAATTTATATAGTCTAAATAAATAAAAATATTTAAACAAGTAAATAATTAATCTAGATGCATGACTTCAAATTAAGAATTTAAATAATTGAAATTAAATATAAAAAATTGATACTTAGATCAAAATTTGATCATGGAGTTATAATGGATTTAGGTTTGACTTTTATGAAAATTTTAAATTTCAAAAAATGTTTGAATTTTGCTTTAAATCATATATGTGAGTGTAGATTTAAACTTACACATAGGTTTATTTTGAGACTCATGTTTATGATCTAGCAAAATGTGAACTTTTAGAATTTTGCTTGCTCTAATTTCTTATATGTAAGTGTGTGCAAGGACAACCACTATTCAAGAACACATTTGAGAAATTTGTAGAATTGCAAGTCAAGTTATTCTTAATTACACCCTTAAAATAGTCACTTTATAACTTTGAACAAAAGATTGAATGCATCAAACAAATATAAAATATCCTAAAATAATATCACAATTAAACAAAAAATAATTAAATTTTCTTCTTAATTCTTTGATCAAAATATTATTTAAAATAAATAAATAAATAACTTATAAACCAATAAAATCTTAAAAAACTCAAAATTCTAAATCATCTTAAATATAATTTATTCAAAAAGTACATTTAAGAAATTCTATCTGGTTATAAGTTTATATCTATATTTTAACTAGTTGGGAGTTGCCTTACTTTACAAGTTCCAACTGCAACTTAGTGCACCATTTCTAGTTAATAATTCTTTAGAAACCAGAATCTTGTAAATTGTCTTTGTAATACAGCAACGGCTGAAATATTGCCTTACTTTACAAGTTCCAACTTGCCTATACCTTTCATGGTTGAAATCTTCAGCGGCTGAAATATTGGAGCTACAGTATTAGAAAATAGAGACAGCAGCGGCCAAGTCAGAGATCAAATAAACGTAAATGACTTCAGATCCTACCCTATCAGACAAGTTTCTTGTTAGGGTCGCTCAGCAAAACCAAACTAATATATCGTATTTTCCCAATTTGCAGCGAGGGACTACAGTGCGGGGCGAGCCGTAAGGAGCTTGAGAAGCGAGGCGGCTTTCCTCTTCGACCGAGATGAACCGGTGGATGCCACTATTTGCACGGGTGCAATAATTCTCTCGCCCAACCGTGTTACCATATCCTCCATACCGCTGTGACACATTGCTGTCAATACTGAGATGGTGTTCTCTTTTATTCTATCGGATCCCACGCTAACCAAATCAACCAAAGCGGGAATGACCGGTTTGTCGATGCTCAGAATTTCGTCCGCTCCTTCCGAGCAGCCCGCCAGAAGGGAGAACAGCGCGAGAGCTTCAGCTGTTACGCTTACGCCCCCCTCCTCCTCGACCCTTTTTTCTACAATCAGATCAATCAGCATCCGAACTACTCCAGCCTTCAAAACGGCGTTTTTATTTTTCTTGTATACTGAAAGGTTGAAAAGGGCGTTAGCGGCGTCCTTTTTACCTCTAGAATTGCCTTCTCGAAGGAGGGTGATCAGAGCAGGAATGGCCGCAGGCTTGGCGCCAATGGTGATCTTGTAATCGTCCACTACAGAGAGACTGAAAATCAAAGCAGCGGCGTTCTCTCGAGCGGCCATAGAGCCGCCCTGTAGCACCACTCCCACAATCGCATCCACAGCGCCCGAGGCATCGATTATGAGAGCCTTATTGTTGTCGTTGATGGAGATGTTCAGCAGCGCCGTGACGGCGTTTTCCTGAGCCCTGGAATCCGAAGATGAAGATAAAAGAGGGACCAGGAAAGGGATAGCACCGGCCTCAGCTATGCACCTGCGAATGTCCGTCCCGCGCTTGGCCAGAAGGCGAAGCTCGTAAGCCGCCTGCGTCTGTACTTGCGGGGAGCCTGTGGCGAGCTTTCTGACCAAGAAGGCAGCTGTCATCTTAACGGCATCCCCACCGCCGCCTGCGGTGTTGGCGAGGTGAAAAGGCACGTTGTGACGATCGCACCACTGGCTAACGAGGCTGCGTAATGCGTGGTTGGGAATTAGAGTCGGGTGGCGCGGGAGCTTCTGGCCTGTGAGCGGACATGTAAAGTGACCCGAGTCCAGCCATTCGGAGATTGATGAATGGTCGTAAGTGTGTCCCGATGGCAGAATTACGGGATCTCTCATAAGATCCAACGATATCGGGCACTTCAAATGTTCAGGAACATTCGAATAATAATTATCTCTCTCCGTGCCCTCAAGAGGACTTGCAGCGTAGCCCAAACCCCTCGCATCGCTGAAGGTCGGGGAACATGCCACTAATTCACAATCCTCCTCTTCCACTTCCTCTTCTTCTCCCTTGAACAAGACTGATTTGGCATAGATCACCAGGCCGATCAGGCTCCGTAATCTGTCCATCGCATAAGGCGCCGCAGCTGTGCTGGCCTGCAGTGTGATCTGTTCCTCCAGTTTCCTGATCTCGCTTCTGCATTTGGAGAGGCTGTCAAGACCGATACCAAAGAAGAGGCCCCTCAACCTCTCCGAATCCGGTGGCGCTCCCTTGTATTTCCTTTCCAGACGTGCCACGGCCTCCTCCAACTCACGTAGTAGGTCCGACTCCTCCTCGTCCCGCTCGGGAGTGATTGTTGCATGTATCCTGATCAGTTCCACGTGGTCCAGGACCTCCTTGGACACGGCCAGCAGCCCCAGCGGCAGCATCTCGAGCGCTTTGGCCATATCTCGCGTGATTTCCTGCAACCGCCGTGACACAGAGCCGGCTTCCATGATGTCCCATAAGCAGCTGGTGGTCGTGTCTTGTAATATGTCTTTGGTCTTGTTTATCACCGTCAGGAGCTCTTTTAGACTTGCTGTCGCCGAAGGAGGTATGATCACGTCTTTATCGTTAAGCTCGTGGAAGAGCAAGGACAGGAGGTTTATTCTTCGACAGATGCAGAGCACATGCTGAGTATGATTCCATAGGTTTGGTTTCTCTAACAAGCCTATCTCCTTGGAAGCGATGAGCAGGGATCGAACAAGACACGTAGGTGCTTGAATTGTGAGATGGGGGCTCCATAACTGTGGAGGCAATTTGATTTCTCCCAATCTCTCCAGGCGAGGGAGCCTTAACGAGAGATTTTGTTTTTCCATTTCACTGATATAACTACCGATTTGTGTGAATTAAATAGAAATTGTCGATGGTGTTGACAGGGTATGGCTATTATCTAGAATTATGTATAATATATTAAGCCAGCATCGTCAGTGCTCGGTATTGAATTATATAGACGTTGTCCATGGTGTGAAATTGACTGGGTATTGGTATTATCGAAAAATATGCCTAATATATTAAGTCAGCATCGTCAGTGATTCAGCCATTTCACATCCATATCAAGGAGAGGAGGCCGGTTCGTCATTCACCTCAATTAAAAAATCCTCTAAAAAGTAAGTTTTACTTAAATTGGACGCTGTTTCATTAAACTTAAGCCACGTAACCATTTCCTAAAGAAAGTCAACTTATTGTGAGGAGGTGTTACATCCTTAATTTCCCCATCTATATGTCGTCATATGCATAGTTTATCTAGATCTAATTTTTTAAAATTATTGTAAAGAAAAATAATGTTCCTATTAGGTTTAGTTGACTTTAGTAGATTAATTAATTAATTTAATAAAATATACATTTAAGTATGATAAATTATGGTTAATAATATTAAAGGTGCGTGTAATGGTTAGTAAATAATAATGTTGTTGAAATCAAGGTTCAGATATCTATTGAATCATTATATTTGTGGGTTTTGTGTCTTTTTTAGACTATTGTGCTCACAAATTTGAATAGTGACAATGCGATGGAAAGAGCTTGCCTCAATGCTCTAACTTAGGTCTAACTAAACATTCTTTAATTTTTATCAATAAAAATAATAATTAACTATGAAGTTGAGTTTATTTGAATATTAAATTTATTAATTCAAATATTTGAGAATGTGAAAAAAATGTCTATTTAACTCTAATATCGAAGATGCATAAAGAATGGTGTAGACCTAAACTTAATGAGCCTTATGATTAGAATAATATATGATAGACTAGTAATGGCTATGGGATAAGAAAAAAGGCTAACTACACAACAAAGAGGAAAAATATGTGGAACATTGTTCTTTTGTGATCTCTAGACTATTTTTGTTCGCTTCACCCAATGAACCTTAATTTCTTCCCTGTTTCTTTCTAGAATATCCAATAACGTGACAATATTTTTAAATATCTTAAAGATTTGTAAATAAGTTAGAGTTTTTGGACAGTTTAAATATAATAATCTTCAATAATGCAAATACTTTTTGAATGATTGTACAAAACTAAATTACTTTTAATACATTAATTGAAATGCTAATAAAAATTATATGTGAATACAACTCTTATCATTGATTAATTAGAAAGAATATATTAAATATCTTTAAATACAAAGACATAATCATATATTTTGCAAATTTATGTAATCCAAAATAATTCATTTTAATCAACTCATAAATTAAAACTAAATCAACATATAATAAATACTACACATTAAATTAAAGTTTTTAAAATATAAAAAATAGAAAATAAAAAATTATTTAACTAACTTTCAAACCAAAATATACTAATTTTGTACTATTCAATATATAAAAATACCCTTATTAAAATTACCCCAAAAATAAGGAAAAACGGCATCACCGCTTCACGTCTCTTTCGAATATATTCGGACGATCAAATGGCATATAAAATACAGGCTTGAACTATCGCATATGACGTTTTATTAAAATTCATTTGTATTAAGTGTTTGGTTCTATTAAAAAATACAATGTCTTTCTTCGAAGTGCGCATAATTAGTCAGCGTTAATATACAGAGTGGACGGGATCAGTTGTAGCGTTACGTGTAGCGGAGACAA
This sequence comes from Sequoia sempervirens, assembly GCA_007258455.2. Lineage (NCBI taxonomy): Eukaryota > Viridiplantae > Streptophyta > Pinopsida > Cupressales > Cupressaceae > Sequoia > Sequoia sempervirens. The sequence continues at coordinate 72,479 of VDFB02285861.1, forward strand.
CGCAATTAGATCATAGTTTACGAATATACTGGCAAATTTGCAGAAATGGTTATTTTACTCATATCAGTTCCATCGGAATAGATTTTGTACCAGAAGAGGACTTCTTCGGGGAAGCCTTCCGCGACATCTTGGACGGGTCTCTTCTGGTGAAAGACAGACTGTTTCCCGCTACTCAATACGACCGTCGCCTTTTCACTCTCTTCTGCCGCCACCGTCTTACCCGTAGACGTATAGAAGAAGCTTCTTCCTCCACTCAGCCATGTCACCGAGGAGAAAAATCTCGTTGACCTCGAAGACGTTTTCCATGCACAATATTACGTCGACCTTCATCCAGATTTGAAGTGAAGCAGATGGATTGCCTGCATGCAGCACTGTCGCAGTCTCTGCTCTATCGGCCCACTGACATGCAAACCACTAAACCCATAGAGATGAAGTTTTGTTCGACGGCACAACTGTGGAGACTTCAACGGAGTTGGTGTATCTGATTTACTCCTCTAGACTTAGCAGTACCTGGAGTGACGGTTGCCTCGATTTCAAGCAGGAAAGATGGATAAAGAACTGTAGACTTGTAAGCGAGTCTGAGTTCAGAATTGTGTAACGGAGGACCCCGGCGTTGTTGGGATAAAGTTTTCGAACTGGCAGATCGACAAGGCAGCTGCTTTCATTGTCGTTTGAAGATTGTGGATACAATTGTCAACGTGGAAGTAATTTCTAGGTAAATCTAATGACCAATTTCATTGTGTGTCATGCATATTGGTCACTATTTTAACGAATAATGAATGAATTTCAAAAAGAGTAATAAAATCTTTTTAATATTTCAAGATTGAGCAATGTTCAATGAACTGAATGAACTAAAAACTAAGAGTGATAAATTTCTTGTAATATTTCAACTTGTTACTATTGCAATTTTTTCAATCATATGATATACCTTTTCCTTTAATTGTGTCGCATAGTAGATCTAAAGAAGTAGCTTTTATTCCCGTTAATCTTATGGTTGTCAATAGAATTATTAAGTTTGTTTTTGTTTGTTTGGTTGTTTGTTTTTAATCTTATTAAATTAGTATAGATATTTAAAAACTAAAAATTAATAAGAATTATTATTTTTATTTAAAATTTATTTATTTTTATTTTTTTGAATAGTGTTTGTATTTTATTTTATATTAAAATAAAAATGATATAATATTCATTAGAAAAGTTGGGATGGTAGAACGGTACATTTAAAAAGTCTAACAAGATCAAGTTTAAAATACAAACAAAAAAATACAATTAAATAACTAATGTAATGTCAATATTAGGTGATCATTATCATTAGAATTTTGACCCCAAACATTAGTACAGGTATTATCATCAATGGGCTCCCAACTAGTGATCATGCCTTCCTCTTGAAGAGTGTCTTTGATAGGTTGTTAGGTGTAGATTATAGAAATGAGAAGCTGTAGATGAGGAAACTTATCAAAACTAGGCCAACCAACCTTCCCACACCCATTAGAAGAGAGAGAAGGCTACCTAGAAGGTTGGGACTAGGCACAAGCATCACAGTCTTGAGAATTATGAGGTTGACCCCCACAAGATTGAGATCTATGGTCTCTCTTACTAAACTAATTGCGAACACACCAATGACCCCTCAGAGGAGAGGGAGAGTTTGAAGGCACTTTGACAATAATATAGGGGGAATTTCCATAGTGGTCCAAAAAATCTTGAAGATGGGTAACCTCAAGTGTAACTTTGCTAGCTTGCAATTGAAATTGCATGAAAAAATTAGAGAAAATTGTATCCTTGGTGTAAAGAGAGAAATGAGCATTTGCATTGCAATATAAAACATAATAGATTTTAGATCTTTCCAAATATAGAATAATATCTCCACCTTGAAAGCATGCCAGATTTGGTTGTAATTGTGTGAGAGACAAGGCCAATCCTTTGGTAGAACAATATTCTTGGATAATGTCAAAGGATATAATGGTTTGTAAAGGTAATGGATCTAGCTGCAACCCTCTTGTAGTTGAGAGAAAAACCAAAAAATATGCTTGAGACTCTCGACATGTCCACATAAAAGACATTGAGGGAAAGCGATGTCCATGTGTAGGATTCAATTTCCCATTGGAAGACCTTGATAAAGAATGCACCATGTGAAATAGCTAATTTAGGTTCCAACATAATAGACTAAATGCATTGAAATAACAATGCCAATTTCTAAGAGGATATTGAACTTACCAATGATGGTTAAGTTAATCAACCATAGAAAAATGTGAAGAAATCCACAAATAACCTTTACAAGGCTTATAACTCCAAAAGGAGGTTTTTGGGTACCATCTCCAATCTTTCCACCAATTTTTACGAGACTAAACCCCAAGTTTGCATAATATTGTGGGGAATAGAAGCAATAACTACCTGAAAAGCCTCTTAGTAATTAGCAAGCTTGAATTTAATCTTGAACTCACGACACATTAGAAAATTCTTGGTGACTCTACCAATAAGATCTAGAAGAGTCCACACTCTTTGTTTCAAAAAGCAAAGAGAAAGAATCCAAAGCAAATTGGTTAGAGGTTGGCTTTGAGACCTAAGGATGAGAGACCACCAAATGAATTACTAGTTGATGGATAACCCATTACTAAAATCATGTCCTATCCATCTAAGCTAGGGTTTGACAACTTCTCAAGCTTTCTAAATACTTTTGATAACCAAGGTGCTCTAAATATTGATAGGATCTTGCATAGTAAGAAGGGCACCCAAATCAAAGCCTTTCCATGTAGGGAACATAAAAGGGTTCTAGTGATAATGCAATACCAAACAAGAATATTCCAAGCTCCATTACCTCCAAGTCTCTAATAATATATTTGAGACAAAGACCAATTCCTTACCAACAAATGTAAATTGTACCAAGAGCCCCAACATCACAAGGTAGGAAACATAAATCCAAAGTGACATGATGGAAGCCTTGATGAAAATTATTGGAATCCCAAAGGAAACCACAAGGGAGCTTGTCAATATTTAAGTAAGAAGACTTACAAGGAACCCAACATGAGGAATAATAGACATGAGTAGCTAGAAGAATTTTAGCATAAATCTTAAACTTACTAGCCAATGATAAAGGCTTGATAATCCAATGTTGGAGAACTTTTCTCAATTCTAGTAATAATAACTTGCCAAACCTTGGAATTTGAGGCTTGGAATACAAAGGGAATCACAAAGAATCAAAATAATTCTTCTTCAATCCATTTCCACCAAAAAAATCAAGCCATGCAAATCGAGGAAGGAAATACTAATGATAACGTTGGGTATTTTTCCATTGAATGATGGAGCCTAAATCTTCTCAAAAAATATTTAAGAAATGCAAGGCTTGATTGACATTGTTATCCTCCTTAAGGAGAGTGAGGAAAGAGTCATTGAAAAAGTGACCATTAATTAATTGCTAGGAAGAATTGGAAAGAGAAATCCCTTTGACATGAAATTATTTTATTTATTATTATATGACTATATATAATTTAATTTTAGTCAATAATTATTTATTTTATGTTATATCATTTATTTTATTTTTTATTTGAAATAGTTTTTTATCGATAAATAATGGTTATAAATTAGGAGATTATCAAAACTTATCATGAATAAGATATTTACACTCTAATGATGGATATAGTAAATATCTCCTTTGGAATTTCAATGGCTATGTTTTTTATTAAAAAATAGGGAAGGAACTTGATCCCTTTACAAAAGAAAATCAACATAGAAACATAAAACTAGAGAGAGACAACTCAAGCACTAGTGCTTGAACCCTGCAACTTTTCCCCCAAGGGCTTGTCAAGTGAAACATAGTCCTTCTTAGAGGTGCATTTCTTCCTACATTGGGCAATTGTCCAAGAATAATGAATAACTAGATTTGAATCATTAAGATAGGAAGGGGGAGAATCCCCTTCAAAGTGGCTAATAAATGGATCAACTAGAACCTTAGGTAAAACATCCTTGTCCAAGACTGGAGAAACAAGAATTGCAGTAGAGATAACCTTGTCCAAAATTAGAGCAGCATCGGTTACATGAGAGGTAGCACCTTCAATAGTAAGAATCATAGTAGAAAACACCTTGTGCAAAATCAGAGCAACAAGAGCCACAAGGGATGCAACACCAAGAGCAGTAGGATTAATCTTTTGAGAAAAAAGGAGGAGGGCAAAAATCCCTATTATCAATAGAAGAGATATCATTAGGGAACATGATAAGATGGTCCCTAAGAGTATTCTTTCACTAGGTAGAGGAAGAAATAGGACGAGAGCCACATGGGTAGTCATGATCCAAGTGTCTAGTAGCAAAATATCATCTATAGTGAAATGAGATTCATTCATAATCCACAAGCCGAGAATAAGACCAACCATTAACTTGAAGCACAACCTCACTGGCTAATGCCTGAGTCAAATCAACCTCCACCAAAATCCAAGCATAGGAGGTGTGGATGAAGTTCTTGGAAGTAATTTCAATTTTCAAGAACCAATCAAGAGCATTACCAATGCCTTCAAAAGTAGAGGGGCACTAGAACTGTAAGGGAAGATAAGACAGTCTCACCCAAATAGGCATAGCATCAATGTGTTCCTTCAAGGGGTTGAAGAAAAGGACCCAAGGCCTCATTGATAATGGATGAGAATCTCATTCCCACAAACCATGATCTAAGATTACCTGTCTATCCTTAGCAGAAACAAAGAAAACAACAAAAAAACCTTTGGTAGAAGGGTAAATCTCAATCTTACCCTCCACTGAAGGTGTCTAATGCTTTGAGATCTAGAGGTGCAGATTTGAGAGAGAAGGCCATAAGCAACAAAACTTACAAATAAGGAATGTCTTGGAGAAAAAATCAATGCACTTAGAGAATTCCTTCCTGGGAGAAATCACTGGAGTAGTGGTAGCACTGATAAAAAGGGACACAAAGCCCACCCCCACCTTTCTGGATTGCACAACATCAACAAATGAAGTACCTAAAATAGAGCCATTCACCATAGGAGAGTCCACTAATTTCTCCACATTAGGAGACCTTGGGGAATCCAAAGCCTCCACCTCAGAAGACAAAGCCTGCATAGGCAAAGGTGAAACATCAACAAGGTCTATCACCAAATCGCATCTAGGCAAAGAGAACTCACTCAATGCAAGGGAGTGATCTTATCCTAGGACTAAGAGATTAGGTTCTATTGCTATGTTAATAGTGATTAGTGTGTGTGAGAAAATTGGATCAAATCGTAATTAAAATCAACACATGTTAATAAAACATTAAATCTAAAAGCTGAAAGAAAGAAAACTAAATGTGCAAAACTGTAACAACAGCCTTTCGAAATCATTTTATCCTCCTCTATCTTCACCGTTTTGTTGCTTTGAAATGGCTCTCAGATCAGCAGATAGAGCTCAACAAAATGACAACATGAAGAATGAGATTTAGAATGCATAATATGCAACATCTATGCTAACATGAAAATGGGAATGTGATGCTGAAAATGATATGAGTGCATAAAGCTGATTGCATGAATGTGAGTATGCATATGTAAGTGCAGGCATATGAACGTGGGTGATTATGCAGAATATAGGTGGATGATTAACCAAGGCTTGGATTTGCACGTGCTTTTATAGAGTTTTCGAATGAGTTTGATTGGCTGAATCAATCGATGGTCCGGATTAAGCTTGTTTCGAATGGACGGCGAGAGATTTTTGAAAGTGGAGAAGAGGATGGAAGGTTTCCCTTCTTTTCATTGAGTTTCGAAGGGAAATTTCCATTTCGAAAGATAAGATATGAATTTAGAAGGGCGAGTTAGCATGAGTTAGAATTTTGGGAAGGTGAGTTAATAATGAATTAAATAAATTGAATTTATTTAATTAGGAGTGAAGATGGAAATGGAAACCCACATAATTAAATAATTCATATTTAATTATGTTTAAAACAAAATTAGAGTGAGGTGAAAAATATTAAATAACATATTTAATATTTTAAAATTCAAAATGGGATGGAGAATATTCCATTATTTAAATATTCAAAATATTTAAACTTTAGAATAAAATGATAATTAAATATAAATAAATTATACAAATTTATTTAATTTAATTAAGCGGAGGGTAGAAATGTTAGTAATTAAATAAAATTATTTATTTAATTTAAGGTAGAAGAAATAGAAAAATGAACAATATAAATAAATAATTAAATTTATTTATATGTAGATGACATTAGAGGAATTAATTAAATAAATCATATTTAATTAAATAACAAGCTTAATCATGACCATTTTTAGACATATACATTTTGCCCCTCTTTGAAGTGATGTGTAAAACACATTGCTTCAAAGAAAATAAGATTTTGCCCCTGATATGCTTTCGATGTTGCTGCTGATGATGCCCCCTCGAGAGGTAAATCACGGATGATATGAAGTTTGAAAATGTGATAAAGAAGATTGGATAATGATATTCTGCAGAAGAGACAGTGATTTAGCTCTCGATAAATGATGAAAAAGATGCCCCTATTGATATGATGCCCCTTTTGATGGAAATGGTAAAATGATGATGATGAACTGATAACTTTGCTTCCTGAAAAGAGAAAAACAAAGAGTAAATGATTGATAAAGTGTTTGATAGATTTGCTTTCTGCGATAGAAAACAAATAGTAGATGAATGATTTCCTTTTTGATAAATTTTCTTTCTGCGATAGAAAACAAATAGTGATTGATGGTAGATCAGATTGATATGGTATCGAGCTAGATAAATTTGTGTATTGGTTTGCCTGATAGGATTGATTGGGTGATATGGGTCTGTGATATGATGCACTGGTATGAGTCACTGATATCGGTCACTGATACAGTTCACTTGATATGGGTAACTGATATGGGCCATTGATATGGGTCACTTGAGATGAGTCACTGATATTGGTCACTTTGATATGGGTTGCGATTGCATGCTGTGAGGCATTGATAGATAGAGAGATTTTGATTGAGTTTTTCAAAATCGAGGTGTGTCAGGACCACACAGAGATCTTGGGGCAGGAGATAAGACTTCCATCACAAAGGCCAACCCTATCAGGGGGCTCTGATATTTTTGATGTATCATTATTGATTCATTCACACATCTCGATGTCTATTATGTTTGGAGCATGTACGTTATTTTGGTCATATCTCATGTATCTCTTTGGAATTTTTAGCTTCATTGGACATTGGACATTTTTATTATTTTTGATGAGTAATGATATGCAGCGGCAATGATTTGTGATGATGTGATGTGCATTTATGATGTGATATGCATTTTTTTTTCTATGTGTTATGGATTTTGATATGAATTTTAATGATTTGATGACTACCATGATTTGCAGGATGATTCGATATGATGTTTTTATGATGATGATGATGATTGATGATGTAGACTAATGATGTCATGTAGGTGGATGACTTATGAAAATGATATGAAAATGTATATATGGAGTATTTGTTTTTTGAATGTTCAAATGTAAGATGATAAAGGATGACAAATGAATTTGCAAAATGAAAAGATATGGAAAATGATAGGATGATTAACGATACGATATGAATGTAAATGTTCTATAAGGATGATTAAGTGAAATGATAAAATGAAATGCAATGATAATGACATGTATGAAAATGATAAGTGATATGAAATGAACTGCATGGTAAGATATGATAACGAAAATGATAATGAATGAAATAATAGTGAATGTATAAAAGGAACATGAAATGAGTATGAAAATGATAAAGTGTTAATGAGATGAAGATGATAGAGAAACTAAATGATATGCAAATGAATGATAAATGATAAATGATAATGCAGGTGAAAGGTGATGATGAAACAAATGTTCAAATGTCCTCCACAAGCAGTCCAAAGAGACATGACATCCATTGATGTGATTATTATCCTTTCAAAACTCAGGTGCAAATCCACTATGCAGGTATGTATAAATGATCTAAAATGAAATGCAACTAAATGAAACTGACCATTTTGTTGAGCTTGTTGGTATATTTTCTGGAATCATCATAGAGCGCTTTTAAAATGTTGGAAGTATGTACAAGCATCAGAGGGGAAATTAGCACCAATGATGACCTGAGTACAACTTTCATGATTTTTGATATAGCAAGTGAACACAAGCATCTAGGTATAATTGAACCGAGATGACCTGAGCATTTCTTGCGTAAACAGACAAAGACTAACCACTATCTGATGCAAATTTGGAACTGTCATCAATGATAAATCATCACGTCTCGTGACATATTTGCAACCGATAAATGATTAACCTCCAGACAACAGACAAAGAAAAAATCATCCTCTTTCCTCGCCACTCTAGTTCAGTACATCATCGAGTGTGCTCTAGAGAAATGATATCGAAAATTAAACAACCATTATTCAAAAATGGACTACTGTGATTCCAAACATTATTTAGATTAGAGATCATCCAGATATGAGTCATGATAAGATACGCAATTGAAAGCTACTGTGATATGGATCAATGGTTGGTTGTTTTGGTTTGAGTTGGTTGTTTTGTTTTGCGTGATTGGCTTCAATGTCATTGTCTTACCGTTTGAAAGTTGATTGCCCCCAATATGCCCCACGTTTGCCCTAGGTATCGACACAACTTGTTGAAGTGAATAATAATCAAGCTATGATAAGACATTATCGCTCGAGGCAAATGATGATAGCATGGTGCTGGTGTGACCCTAAGATGATGGAAAAGATGCATGAAAAAGAAGGATGAAAATTTAAATGCAGAACATGAACTAATAGATGGAGAGCTTCCAAATAGTGTATGTTTACCATATTTTCACTATTTGTTTTTATTGCATTTTTCTT
>VDFB02285862.1:0-53566 GCA_007258455.2 Sequoia sempervirens
ACCCCTCAATCTATGCACATTCCACTTCATATCAATTTTAAAGGATTGTCCCTTCACACACAGTCCATTAATGACTGTCATAAACTTACTCATTTATATCTAATCTTTTGCACTTATGACTAATTTGTGAAGCCTAAAAATTTCCCTTGCATTTAGTTGACTGTCCTTTCAACCACATTCTGTCAAATAGCTCTTCAATAGGAAGTTGTTCCAAAACATTCAGAGAAAGTACAATTCAATTACTTACATATGCACTTGCATTAGGTCCTATTAGCATTTTTGAAGAATAGGGACATTACTTTTCCTCGTACTGAAGCCAAAATCAGTAACTTTTTTGGCATGAATTAAGGTGACTATGAACTTTGATATGTTGCCTCTTAATAGATTCAAGGTGAGTGTTCATTTCTAGGAACACATACTCTAACAAATGACCTAACTCATGAGAATATTGATGTATGCTATCTGAATCTTTGCTTATAGACTATTGTAATCTTCAAAAATTCATATGCCCTTCTTGTAAGGTGATACGCTTTTAGGTTCTTCACGTTGCTTTAGGTGAACCATTATTGCTTTGCTTGAAGTCTGCCCTTGAACCCTTTCCTTCATTAGTTCATAATGCCCATCCTTCCTTGCCATTCTTGGACTATACTTTTGCATTAGAATGATATTTTTGACTATTTCTTTCCACATGCATTCATCTTGACTGTCCAAACTTTACAATCTCTTATCACTATTATTGAATCTTTTGTAATGTGACTGTCATCCTCTATCTCTTGATCATTAGCCTCATTATGCTTGATTGCCTGTGTGTAGAGTCTCCCTAGATTTGTCTTCATTTCATAGTGAACTATTATTCTTGCTTATACCATCTATAAATATGCCTCCTATGCTTTCAACCTCTTATATGTTGTCTCTTTCAATAGGTTGTCTTCCTTAATGACTGTTAAGACTGTCACTTGTTTGATGATTTCTTTTTTATGTATCTATAAATGATGACTTGTGGCTATCAAGGTGGGATAGATTCTTAAAAGGGAATTAAGTCTCCAAGGTGTTTTCCATCACAGAATCAAAGTGTCTAGAAACTGTTTTGTGAAAGCTATCTAAGGTGACTCAAAGGTTAGAAGTAGTCTTAAAGGTAGGGTTACTATTGTTGATGTTTGAGCAAGGTGGTTCCTATGTTCTCATAACAGTATAGTAAACTACCCCTCAATCTATGCACATTCCACTTCATATCAATTTTAAAGGACTGTCCCTTCACACACAGTCCATTAATGACTGTCATAAACTTACTCATTTATAACTAATCTTTTACATTTATGACTAATTTGTGAAGCCTAAAAATTTCCCTTGCATTTAGTTGACTGTCCTTTCAACCACATTTTGTCAAATAGCTCTTCAATAGGAAGTTGTTCCAAAACATTCAGAGAAAGTACAATTCAATTACTTACATATGCACTTGCATTAGGTCCTATTAGCATTTTTGAAGAACAGGGACATTACTTTGCCTCGTACTAAAGCCAAAATCAGTAACTTTTTTGGCATGAAAGGTGACTATGAACTTTGATATGCTACCTCTTAACAGATTCATGGTGAGTGTTCATTTCTAGGAACACATAGTCTAACAAATGACCCAACTCATGAGAATATTGATGTATGCTATCTAAATCTTTTCTTATAGACTATTGTAATCTTCAAAAATTCATATTCCCTGCTTGTAAGGTGATACACTTTTAGGGTCTTCATGTTGCTTGAGGTGAACCATTATTGCTTTGCTTGAAGTCTGCCCTTGAACCCTTTCCCTTAGTTGGTTAAGATTCCCATCCCTTCCTTGCATTCTTGGACTATGCTTTGCATTAAGAATGAATTTTTTGTATTTCTTTCCACGCCCTGTCTCTGCCAGTCTCTGACATCCATCAGTGTCTTCACTACATAGTGAACTATTATTCTTGCTTATACCATCTATAAATATGCCTCCTATGCTTTCAACCTCTTATATGTTGTCTCTTTCAATATGTTGTATCCTTCATTCACTATTGCCAAGACAGATGAAAATTGGGGAGAGGTTATGTAGAACACTTTATGTTTCCCCAAGATGTTCCTTCCATTGTATGTATCGTCGAGACATATATAATGTCGAGGAGACATCTCATATACCGCAATAAGTTTCACCAAAAACCCTGTGGTTAACATGTCACTATGACCAATCGCTCTCAGGGAAATATCATATCGAATACCCTTTTGTCACATTGAGAGAACTTTTTGTCATATTTGTTCAAGTCGCCAACATATGAGAGCTTTTCTTACCGAGATATGCCCAACATTCACCTTCACCAAGACCACATACAATCGAGGAGACACTATGCAGATCACTTTAAGTTTCACCGAAAATCCATAAGATACACATTGGTCGTTGAGACATAAGATTTTTCATGCCGATGAGTCCAAAATGTTTTATGTGCTTCGCTAAGACAAACCGATATTGGGAAGACCTCTCTTAGAATGCCTCGAGTCATACTGAAAGCTCATCATACATTCAGGTCACTCAAAGCCGCTCACTAGAAATTGTCGGCAAGACCCAACAAGTTCGCTATGACTATATATCGATATCATCATGCCTGACCGAAACAACCCTTGTTCGCATAGTCGGTAAGACAATTCAAACTTGGTAAGACATTCTCCTGACATGCCTTTGGTTTGGCCGAAAAGAAACATTGTGAGCCAATCGGTAAGACATATGAAGTTCGCTATAACATTATACCGATGTGAAGTTTCACACTGATAGGCATCCTCATCTACTAGTCGGCAAGACACAAACCATCTCACTGTGCCCCTTCATCAAAGCCCCTAACCCCTGTTGATATGAATCCTCCAAAAGTGGGTCGGTGTGACATGATATAATCGATAAAACAATACACCGAAGACCCCTGGCTCATGCCAAAAACCACCTATAGATGAAATCAATTCATTGTGACACAAATGAGTCTTGCCGATAGGCAACACAGACTCATGCAGGAAACACAACATGGATTGGGGAGAAACAAATGGACACATGCCGATATGAACCAGAAAGAAAAGAAACGCATGACCCAATGGAAACAAGGGGTAAAAATATGCAAAGGGTGAGCAGAAAGATACGAATACAAACCCTAGTACCTTTGATAAGGATTCATATGGAGACTTAGGGTTATGGAAAACTTATGAAAATTCTCCAAATTACAGTTCCAACAGTCCTTTCAACCACATTCTGTCAAATAGCTCTTCAATAGGAAGTTGTTCCAAAACATTCAGAGAAAGTACAATTCAATTACTTACATATGCACTTGCATTAGGTCCTATTAGCATTTTTGAAGAATAGGGACATTACTTTTCCTCATACTGAAGCCAAAATTAGTAACTTTTTTGGCATGAATGAAGGTGACTGTAAACTTTGATATGCTACCTCTTAACAGATTCATGGTGAGTGTTCATTTCTAGGAACACATACTCTAACAAATGACCCAACTCATGAGAATATTGATGTATGCTATCTGAATCTTTGCTTATAGACTATTGTAATCTTCAAAAATTCATATGCCCTGCTTGTAAGGTGATATGCTTTTAGGGTCTTCATGTTGCTTGAGGTGAACCATTATTGCTTTGCTTGAAGTCTGTCCCTGAATCCTTTCCTTGGTTAGTTGGCAATGCCCATCCTTCCTTGCCATTCTTGGACTATACTTTTGCATTAGAATGATATTTTTGACTGTTTCTTTCCACATGTATTCATCTTGACTGTCCAAACTTTACAATCTCTTATCACTATTATTGAATCTTTTGCAATGTGACTGTCATCCTCTATCTCTTGATCACTAGCCTCATTATGCTTGATTGCCTGTGTGTAGAGTCTCCCCAGATTTGTCTTCATTGCATAGTGAACTATTATTCTTGCTTATACCATCTATAAATATGCCTCCTATGCTTTCAACCTCTTATATATTCTCTTTCAATAGGTTGTCTTCCTTAATGACTATTAAGACTGTCACTTGTTTGATGATTTCTTTTGTATGTATCTATAAATGATGACTTGTGGCTATCAAGGTGGGATAGAGTCTTAAAAGGGCATTAGGTCTCCAAGGTGTTTTCCATCACAGAATCAAAGTGTCTAGAAACTATTTTTTGAAAGCTATCTAAGGTGACTCAAAGGTTAGAAGTAGTCTTAAAGGTAGGGTTACTATTGTTGATGTTTGAGCAAGGTGGGTCCTATGTTCTCATAACAGTATAGTAAACTACCCCTCAATCTATGCACATTCCACTTCATATCAATTTTAAAGGACTGTCCCTTCACACACAGTCCATTAGTGACTATCATAAAATTACTCATTTATATCTAATCTTTTGCACTTATGACTAATTTGTCAAGCCTAAACATTTCCCTTGCATTTAGTTGACTGTCCTTTCAACCACATTCTGTCAAATAGCTCTTCAATAGGAAGTTGTTCCGAAACATTCAAAGAAAGTACAATTCAATTACTTACATATGCACTTGCATTAGGTCCTATTAGCATTTTTGAAGAACAGGGACATTACTTTGCCTCATACTGAAGCCAAAATCAGTAACTTTTTTGGCATGAAAGGTGACTGTGAACTTTGATATGCTGCCTCTTAATAGATTCATGGTGAGTGTTCATTTCTAGGAACACATACTCTTACAAATGACCCAACTCATGAGAATATTGATGTATGCTATCTGAATCTTTAATATAGACATTGTAATCTTAAAATTCCATATGCTTGTACAAGTGATACATTTTATGGTCTTCATGTTGCTACGATGAACCGTATTACTTTGTAAATCACCCTGAACCTTTTCCTTCCTTAGTTGTGATGCTATCATCTTATACATTCTTAGTTATGCTTTTTGCATTAGAATGATATTTTTGAATACTTCTAACTCCACGTGCATTCATCTTGACCTGTCAAACTTTACAGTACTTTCATCCACTATTATTGAATCTTTTGCAATGTGACTATCATCCTCTATCTCTTGATCACTAGCCTCATTATGCTTGATTTCCTGTGTGTAGAGTCTCCCCAGATTTGTCTTCATTGCATAGTGAACTGCTATTCTTGTTTATACCATCTATAAATATGCCTCCTATGTTGTCTTCCTTAATGACTGTTAATATTGTCACTTGTTTGATGATTTCTTTTGTATGTATCTATAAATGATGACTTGTGGCTATCAAGGTGGGATAGAGTCTTAAAAGGGCATTAGGTCTCCAAGGTGTTTTCTATCACAGAATCAAAGTGTCTAGAAATTGTTTTGTGAAAGCTATCTAAGGTGACTGAAAGGTTAGAAGTAGTCTTAAAGGTAGGGTTACTATTGTTGATGTTTGAGCAAGGTGGTTCCTATGTTCTCATAACAGTATAGTAAACTACCCCTTAATCTATGCACATTCCACTTCATATCAAGTTTAAAGGACTGTCCCTTCACACAGAGTCCATTAATGACTATCATAAATTTACTCATTTATAACTAATCTTTTGCATTTATGACTAATTTGTGAAGCCTAAAAGTTTCCCTTGCATTTAGTTGACTGTCCTTTCAACCACATTCTGTTAAATAGCTCTTCAATAGGAAGTTGTTCCAAAACATTCAGAGAAATTACAATTCAATTACTTACATATGCACATGCATTAGGTCCTATTAGCATTTTTGAAGAACAGGGACATTACTTTTCCTCGTACTGAAGCCAAAATTAGTAACTTTTTTGGCATGAATTAAGGTGACTGTGAACTTTGATATACTACCGCTTAACAGATTCATGGTGAATGTTCATTTCTAGGAACACATACTCTAACAAATGACCCAACTCATGAGAATATTGATGTATGCTATCTGAATCTTTGCTTATAGACTATTGTAATCTTCAAAAATTCATATACCCTTCTTGTAAGGTGTGTTGGAACTATAAATTTCTAAGCTTTTTCACATGTTTTCCATAACCTTAATTTTCCAATGGAATCCTTTTCATAAATGTAGGGGTTCATTTTCATATCATTTTGCTCATATTTTACCCATGTTGCCTATAAAATCCATTGAGTCACGCATCTTTTACATTCTGGTCCCTATCGGCATGAGTTCATTTGGCTCTCCCTAATCCATGTTATGTATTTTGCTAGCAAAACATCTGTGTTTCCTATCAACAAGACATTTTAATGTGATGGCGACTGAATTTCATTCACTGGCAGTTATCGGCATAACATTTTCATCGTCTCAGCGATGAGAGTGTTCATATCGGCATGAGTCAGGATCATCGGTGTAATGCTTCATTGAATGCATCATGTTTCACTGACCTGTGTTTGAAAAGACACATATCGGCATAGGAGTCATATTCGAGTGAAGGTCATAGCGAAATATGAATGTCTTATCGAAAGGCATATCAAAGGTTCTATTGGCAAAGGATTGAGGTATTGATATAACATCACAATGATCTCCACATGTCATACTGACTGTGCACAAGTATTCATTTCGGCCAAATTGATGAGTATCGGTGTAAGGTCACAGCAAAAAAAAATTGTCTCTCTGACTGGCGCATGTGGAAATGTTTTGGCCAAGCTAAAGTTTTTCGGTAGGTGGTCTTGGCGATTGAGCATTGTCTTACCGACCAACGATGAGGAATGTACATTGGTGAGACTAAAGTATATCAGAGTAGTGTCTTACCAAAGGCAACTAGTCTTTTTGATAAGATGTGAAGAGGGTCATCAGCGATAGGTGGACTTAGTCGGTAAGAAAACCAAAATGTCTTGGCGATCTATGGAGAGGTGGTCTTCAGCGAGAGTTTCAATGAAATCAAGGTGTTTCACCGATAGAGCACATCGGGATAAGTCTTAATGAATGAGATGAAGGAATGAGTTCAGTATAACTTTTGGCATCGGTATGAGTCTCTTCGAAGGCTCATTGTCTTGCCGATGAATGGCTTCATCAGTAAGACTTATTTCAGTCGGTAGGAAAACTAAAATGTCTTGGCGAGGTGCCCAGTCTCGTAGATGGAGCATAGGGGAACTTTGTCGGTAGGAGTTTGTTGTTGTCTCAGTGACTCAAAAGATTAAGGAAATTTTGGCGGAACAAGGTGGATTCTCTATAAGGTCTTCCCGACACCATTAAGTTATAGCGACAGTGAGTTAGAACAAGGTGCATTTCAGTGAGAGGTTTCTTGGGTCTCAGCGAATGGAAGGCACAAAAAGTACATATTAGAAAAATGTATTATAATCTCTATGATATCTCACCAACCCAGATGAGCTATAACGAATGTGTAGATGAAACTGAAAGGGAATAAAAGAATACTATATGGCTTCATTGTGACAAATGAAATGCTACAGTGACGTGTGAGAGACAAATGGGGTTTTAGGGGTTTTTGATATGATGTCTTCACGACTCAGATGTGTTACGGTGAGGCACTGAAGACCAAAGGGATGATCAGCGATATAGTTGCCTTCAGCATACCTCCAGAGATGTTTTGGCAATTGCTTTAGTGGATGAGTAACAAAGACTTGAATGTTGTTGGCCAACATGTGAGAAAAGCCCAAATACAAATAGTTGCTTGTCAATATTGGAATATGAAACGATGTGCCTATTCGGATACTGATATATAAATAATCATTCTCAAATGTGAAGGGGAGATTAGAAGAGAAGTAGAATATAGTAGGATAGAGTAGACACAGTTCAGAACTATGTTCCACAGAGATGAGACTATGTTGCATATGTAAAATCATGGAGATATCAATGGAAGTCTTTTGATGTGTTGCAGTTGTTTCTGGTATCAGTTGTTGGTCGTGTTTATTGAAAATATTATTGAAGAGTTCTCCAATTGTGATGTTCTCTGATTGTTTGAATTGGTGTAACAAGTTTACCTCTAGTTTGTTAGTACACATTTACTGTAACTGTGTAATCAATTAATTGGTTCTTTCTAGTAAAGATTAAATCCTCTAAGTTGAACATAGTAATTAGAAGATATCAATTGGATCATTTAAGAAGAACTCGGTAATTATAATCTTGCATGTTTATACAAGCTATAAACCAAATCATATGCTGAACAGCTTGAATTCTTGCCAAAATAGAGTACTTATCTCAGATTTCTATTGACTCTGCATACCCTATAAGGCACTAGTCTCACCATTCACATCATTCAGTCTCATTCATTTTTTTTTACATCTGTTAACTGAGTATATTAGGATTTAGTCTTCATTTTAATGTACATTTTGTACCAAGTTTGATCCATTTTGTCCACTTCCATATGCCATTGTGGATAAATTACTGTAGGAAAGAAGATCATAGGTTAAGTCTACTTCATCTGTTATAGGTACACCCACCTAGGTCTAGCAGCACCTGAAGAGTAGAAGGTTTAATTATTTCAAACCTTGTTCTGTTATCCTAAAATGTTGTGAAAGCTTGGCAACTTTTTGTGGTTCAAACCTTCATTTTTGAGAGCTAACAAGGTGATACGCTTTTAGGGTCTTCATGTTGCTTGAGGTGAACCATTATTGCTTTGCTTGAAGTCTACTCATGAACCCTTTCCTTCATTAGTTGGCAATGCCCATCCTTCCTTGCCATTCTTGGACTATACTTTTGCATTAGAATGATATTTTTGACTGTTTCTTTCCACATGCATTCATCTTGACTGTCCAAACTTTACAATCTCTTATCACTATTATTGAATCTTTTGCAATGTGATTGTCATCCTCTATCTCTTGATCACTAGCCTCATTATGCTTGATTGTCTGTGTGTAGAGTCTCCCCAGATTTGTCTTCATTGCATAGTGAACTATTATTCTTTCTTATACCATCTATAAATATGCCTCCTATGCTTTCAACCTCTTATATATTGTCTCTTTCAATAGGTTGTCTTCCTTAATGACTGTTAAGACTGTCACTTGTTTGATGATTTCTTTTGTATGTATCTATAAATGATGACTTGTGGCTATCAAGGTGGGATAGAGTCTTTAAAGGGAATTAGGTCTCCAAGGTGTTTTCCATCACAAAATCAAAGTCTCTAGAAAGTGTATTCTCCAATCGCTAAGACAAAATCACCCTTTTCACTGATGAAATCCTGTTGAAGTTTGACCTTTGAGTTTCTCATCGAAACGTATCATTTATTCACTATCACCAAGATAGATGAAAATCAGGGAGAGGTTATGTAGAAAAATTTATGTTTCCCCGAGATTTTCCTTCCATTGTATGTATCGGCAAGACATATATAATGTCAGGGAGACATCTCATAGACCACAATAAGTTTCACTAAAAAACCTCATAGTTAACATGTTGCTGTGACCAATCGCTCTCAGGGAAATATCATATCGAATGCCCTTTTGTCACATCAAGATCACTTTTTGTTATATTTGTTCCAGTCACCAAGATATGAGAGCTTTTCTTACTAAGATATGCCCAACATTCACCTTAACCAAGACCACATACAATCGGGGAGACACTATGCAAATTGCTTTAAGTTTCACCGAAAATCCATAAGATACACATTGGTCACCGAGACATAAGATTTTTCACAGCGATGAGTCCAAAATGTTTTATGTGCTTCACTAAGACAAACCGATATCGGGAAGACCTCTCTTAGAATGCCTTGAGTCATACTGAAAGCTCATCATACATTCAAGTCGCCGAAAGCCGCTGACTGGAAATTGTTGGCAAGACCCAACAAGTTCGTTGTGACTATATATTGATATCATCATGTCTAACCGAAACAATCCTTGTTCGCATAGTCAGTAAGACAATTCAAACTCGGTAAGACATTCTCTCGACATACCTTTGGTTTGGCCGAAAAGAAACATTGCGAGCCAATCGGTAAGACATATGAAGTTTGCTATAACATTATACCGATGTGAAGTTTCACACCGATAGGCATCCTCATCTACCAGTCAACAAGACACAAACCATCTCGTTGTGACCCTTCATCGAAGCCCCTAACTTCTTCCAATATGAATCCTCCAAATTTGGGTTGGTGTTACATGATATAATCGATAAAACAACATACCGAAGACCCCTGGCTCATGCCGAAAACCATCTGTAGATGAAATCAATTCGTTGTGACACAAATGAGTCTTGCCGATAGGCAACATAGACTCATGCAGGAAATGCAACATGGATTGTAGAGAAACAAATGGACACATGCCAATATGAAACAAAAAGAAAAGAAACACACAACCCGATGGAAACAAGGGGTAAAAATATGCAAAGGGTGAGCAAAAAGATACGAACACAAACCCTAGTGCCTTTGACAAGGATTCATATGGAGATTAGGGTTATGAAAAACTTATGAAAATGCTCAAAATTACAATTCCAACAGTCCTTTCAACCACATTTTGTCAAATAGCTCTTCAATAAGAAGTTGTTCCAAAACATTTAGATAAAGTACATTTCAATTACTTACATATGCACTTGCATTAGGTCCTATTAGCATTTTTGAAGAATAGGGACATTACTTTTCCTCATACTGAAGCCAAAATCAGTAATTTTTTTGGCATGAATTAAGGTGACTGTGAACTTTGATAGGCTTCCTCTTAACAAATTCATGGTGAGTGTTCATTTCTAGGAACAAATACTCTAACAAATGACCCAACTCATGAGAATATTGATGTATGCTATTTGAATCTTTGCTTATAGACTATTGTAATCTTCAAAAATTCATATGCCCTTCTTGTAAGGTGATACGCTTTTAGGGTCTTCATGTTGCTTGAGGTGAACCATTATTGCTTTGCTTGAAGTCTGCCCCTGAACCCTTTCCTTCGTTAGTTGGCAATGCCCATCTATTTGTCAACTCCTCTCAACTTGATGAATAATTTTTTGCATAATCCAAAAAACACGAAATTCAATTCAAAGAACCTTGGCCAATGTCATTTTTTCAAAGAGATCAGGAAATAGGACATAACAATCATGCTTTAATGTTTAAGAAACATCACAGACAACACTGACCTATAGCTTTTACCGATATGCTTCAAATGAAGCCATGCTCTACAATGACCACAGGAAAACACACTTAAAAATAATGGCAATCATATACTGGCTATATCCATAAATAATTGAATTCAATTTTTCTTTACTAGTTAAAGTCAGAAATTTGTGATAAGCAATAGATTTGGATTTATCCTCTCAATCAAAATGTATGAAAGCATATTCACATTTGCTACCAAAAACAAACTCTTTAAGTGTAAATAAAAATTCTCAGAATGAACACTGAAAATACACCCCATGAATCAAATATTGAATTTCGGTGGCTGAAAATTATGCCATGTTTCATGCAAGCATAAAAAAACATGAACTGAAAAATGGTGATGGAAAAAATTTACTACCTTGAGAAGTTACGATGAAGCTTTTCCAATGCCAAGTTTTCCAACTTTAGAGATGCATCCATGATATTGCTAATGTACCTGATAATTCCATTTGAATTTGCTTCTGCTCCATTTGTAAGTCTACTTGCATTCTTTGGAGGCAACCCTCAAGTTTTTGCACTTTTGTCTCAAAGAACTATTTTTTTGCTCTTCTTCTTTAATCTGAACCATG
This sequence comes from Sequoia sempervirens, assembly GCA_007258455.2. Classification (NCBI taxonomy): domain Eukaryota; kingdom Viridiplantae; phylum Streptophyta; class Pinopsida; order Cupressales; family Cupressaceae; genus Sequoia; species Sequoia sempervirens. Next base: position 11,549 of record VDFB02285862.1, read on the forward strand.
GCCTGCTCCAGTGCTACTTTATTTTCTTCAAAAGATTCTTCGATTGCAATTGTTTCTTTTTTCTATTTTTTAATTTCTCTTTGAACCAAGGCTAAGGAATAATCTTTTTGTGTAATGATTCCTTCAATATCTATTCTCTGCCCTTCCTCCTCCTTCATAATACTGCTCATGGCATTTCCCCTATCTTGGATAGCATCCTCAAGCATCAATTTCTCTTTCCTTGTTTCTTCCAAAACTCTTAAGGCTACATCTGTACAGTGTCTATTTTCTTCAATAGCTTCCTCCAACAAACTAACTTTCCTTTTCAGTTCATCTTGTTCTCTCTTAGCTGAATCTAAATCCTTTTTTTCCATTAGAAGCATTTCAATATAAAATGTATTTCCTTTTAGCTCTTTACATTCTTCCAACATATTCTAAAACAAACCATGTAGTTATTTATATTCATTTCCCTTCTAGTCAAGCACATTCTCCATTGTTGCTATCTTCTACCTCTGAATTTCCTTTTCCATTAAGACTAAACTCATACCCCTATCTTTATCATGGATCATTTTGTTAAGTGAATGATTCTGCTTTCTAAGCTCTACACATTCCTTCAATGCCATATCTAAGGCAATTGATATCTCCTTGATAACCTCTTCAAAAAAAATTATTAGTATGTCTATTTCGTTCCTATTTTTCTCTTCTATTTCTTCCCTATCATTTTCCAACACTACTATTTGACTCGGTAAGTAGGATTCTCTTGATGACTTATCTAGCTCTTTACTGTCAGATAATGCTTTGAATTCCCTTTCTTTACTTGTATACAGCTCTGTCATTCTTCTATCCTCAGCTTGCAATTCATCCTATAAATTAGAAACCATTCCAGAGTTCTTGTTTTCAAACCTTCTTGAGAGGATCAATTTTTCATTCTCTTTCATAACTTTATCCAATTTTCTAGTCATGTCATTCAACACTTTTCTTAAAACATGCATCTCACTATCATTGCCTTTATCCCTCAAAATGTCCCGCTTAAGCCTATAAATCTCTTTTGTTTCTTCAGCTAGAACATGATCCTTATCCCTTCTTGTTGCTACTACAACCCTTAAATAATGGGATATTAATTTCTCTTTTGACATTCTTTTCAATCATGCTTCCAAAATGATATATGATGTATCTTCTAAGATACTATTTGATAAATAAGGCTCTCCATTCAAACAACCCTCACAAAATTTTGTCATCTCATAAATTTTCATATTTCCATTCATGTTTCCATTGTTAGCTATTTTTGATAGAGAAGGTATACTGCAATGGCTCGTTTTGGTAATATATACCTTAGAAGTTCCAATTTGCAATCTCATAATATGCATATGGAAGACTTGTAGATGTTTATTTCAAGATTGCTTTTTCTTTTATTGTATATATGAATGATAATCTTCATTTATATAGTGATAAATAATATGATTTATCTAGGTCCTGGTTTCATTATTGCCTATGGTATTTTTCTTATCTGAGCCATTTTGTTAAAGACTGGATCTCTAGAAATAGTGGCATACACTAGACAACATACTCATCATGTATTTCACAAGAAATAGCCCTCATATAAATATTATTTACTTCTTATCATCTCTCAAGAAAAAATATAAGACAAGTCAAGACTTAAAAGAATTGAATGTAAGTAAGCTAGAAGCCTAGAACCATACCTAGTGTTCTCATTATGAACAAAATAGATCAAGTAACCATCATCTTCTATAAGGTCTAACCTAGAATCCCTGGGTACAAATATTGCCTCGGAACCAAATCTTCAAGGTCCAAAGTCAAAAACCCCTAGCACATTGCCTCCAACTTCAATCTGTGACTTCCCAACCTCAGGTTCTGCTTGAAGATCAAACTTTACGAGTCCCTTGACCTTAGCTATTGAATCTAGTGTAGTACCATACACATAAGGTTGCTTTTTGCACCCATGTTAATCATAAAGCAGAATTAGATATTTCCTAATCAACATGGTATCCTTGGTTATATGATCCACAAGCATTGTTTATGAGGGAGAGAATGGAGGAAAAAACATAGTTGTAGTGTTCTAGGAAATATTGTATGTATTATCTCTTAGAATTTTCTTACCTGCTAATATACTTTTCATTAATCCTTGGAAAATCTACTGCAGACTCTGACAGTTTCTTTTGTGAAGCCTCCCCACTCTTTAAATTGAAATGCATCTCATAGCTGATCACCATAGTCAAAAAGATAATACATTATGACTTATCCTTTTTTAATGCATAGGTTAATAAGTGAAGCACAAAAGAAAAGGTTATATTGAATGGTTCACATACAACTCATTTTGGAAAAATTTTATTTTTTTTCTTTGATGGGTCCACCAACCAATTCCATGTCCAAGTCAACCAATTGACAAGTGTAAAGGACAACTTCATCACCCTCCTCCCATGCATTGGCTAATATTTGGTACACAATACCCAAAGCAAAGACATATAAGACTCCTAAGAGATATCTCAGGTTGGCCTTAGAATGATTGAGCAGCCTATGTAGAATAAAACTAACAGCAGACAATTCTCCTCAATTGTGAACAAAGCACCATGCAAATATCAATAGGAACTTATCCAATTTTTGTTCTAAGGGAGAAAATGTAAGTATATAAAATATAATATTAAAAAATGCAAGAAAAGATGCATCTGGAAGGAAGCCAAAGACAACATGAACTATGAGCTATCGACACAAGGAAAGACTAAAATATGAAGCTTGTTTCTCAACATTACCATTATGAAATATGTAGCAAGTTAGTAGCTCAAACCATCTCATTTGAAGATCATTTCTGGCATATTAGGATAGTATACCAAAACAAGCCATTGTTTCCATTCATTCATATAAGGCTCTCCATTCATGTTTCCATTGTTAGCTATTTGTGACAGAGAAGGTATGAATGAAATCCCATTTGAATTATCATTGCATGGTGTCATGAAGTAACTACAAGAGGAATATGGCCTTGTTCTCTGTTTCGAAGTCTTGAGTGTTTGAACCAAGAGCCATGATGTGGATTTAAGGGCAATAGTGAAAGAATTTGATCTTTGTTGATATTGAGAGAAATATAGTTGAATTAAGTGTGTCAAAGGAAGGCAAGTTGAAGCTTTTGTGAGATGTGTTTTGAATCCTCCTAACTCTGCATCACTGATGAAACCCAAACTTTTGATGTCCTAGATGTAACATTTGATGGTGTTTATGATGGAATGGGTGTTCCCTTATGGGGGACTTTAGCTCTTTTCCCATTTGAAGGAGTAGTATTCTTCTTAGTGAATTTTTCTTTTTGCTCTTGTTTTTGAGAATCCATCAAGGCATGGTTAGATACCACCTTATTTTCCTCTATTTCTTTGATGCCCTTATTGTCTGATTGTGTTGATTCTGGACTATGTCTTTGTTGGCATGGGAATGAAATTGGATTGCTATTGATGTTTGTTATTCTTGTGGACAGGTATTGAAGCACTTGCATGGGTGATAAAGATTACTTGGATAGGACTTGGAGACTTTTGAAAAGGCGGGCAAGGAATTTAGAGTTTGCTACAACAAATTTGAAGTTAGCGAAGCCCTCTACAGTGAATTTAGAGTAAATTTTAAACCCTCATTGCTGAAAGTAAGCTGATAGGAAAAATAGGCATATTCCATTCTCAGTAGGTAAACTTCAAATGAATGTAAGATAGATCTCAGGACAATGACTCATTATATCCTCTTCTTTCTATTATGGTCTCTACTAAAATTGACTACTTTCAACAATGTTTTGGCATCTCTATTTTTAGATTTATGTTTTTTCTTTAAATCAAAAACTAAATTAATACTGGAATGCACAATATTACAGATGGATCAGTGTCAAAGGTTGACTACTAATCAATATCATGCATATGATGAGAGAGTAGCTGATGAGAGGGACATTGACAAATATCCATGTCCATGTAAAAATTGTCTTGGTGGAAAGGTGAAAAAAAGAAATATGATTTATCGACATATGATAAGATATGGGCATAGTGGTGTAAGCCCTTAGGATTACAATTATTATAAAGATATGAGAGATGAAGAGGCAACAAACATAGATGAAGTGGCACCAAACATAGATGAACAGGAAAAAATGTTTGATGAAGGGTTTGAAGTTAATAGAATGTTGAATGAGCGTCTAAACAATGATTGGGCCAAGTCAATGGAGGATTCTTTAAACCCTATGTATGCTAATTGCAAGTTAAGTCATTTGGAAACAATCCTTCAAATTATTAACTTGTAAGTGGTACATGGCTGGACAAATGAGAGTGTAGATCAGTTATTGGCATTATTAAGTTCATTGTTACCAGCTAACTCCACATTGCCAACAAAACTAAGTCAATGTAAAAATAAAATCAATAAGCTCAGCTTGGGGTATGAAAACATTCACACATGTGTGAATGGTTGTGTATTATTTCACAAAAATCTTGCAAATGAGAGTGAATGTCTGAAATGTCATGAAGTGAGGTATAGACAAGGGTTGAAATCAGTTGTGGTTCCTAGAAAGGTTCTTCTCCACTTTCCGATAATCCCACGATTACTCTAAATGTATAGGTGCAAAGACATTGATGAACTTATGCAGTGGCATGCCAAAAATAAGAGCACTGATGGAAAACAATGACATGTTCCTAATTCTAAGACGTGGATGGAATTTGATAACAGATGGCCTGATTTTTCTCAATATCCTTGTAATATAAGGTTGGGTTTGGCTCTAGATGGGGTGAACCCATTCTCATATCAAAGTACTAAATGGTCAACTTGGCCAGTGTTTCTAATAAATTATAACTTGCCTCCATGGTTAGCAACTAAACCATTTTTCTTAATGTTATCATTGATTATACCAAGAAAGAAAAGTGTGACTTCAAATACAATAGATGCTTATCTAGAGCCATTATATGATGAGCTAATGGAATTGTGGAAAGGAATTGAAGCAATTCAATCTTTAAGGGATGGTCATTCAATCAAATTCACTTTAAGAGCTTCCCTATTGTTTACGATTCATGATCTTCCTGCGTATGGCACATTGTCTAGTCTCTCTGTTCATGGATACCATGGATGTCCTGCTTGCAAATTTAAGGATTTTGTGAGGCACTCAAGAAGTTTGCGTAAGTGTATTTATTGTGGACATCGTGCTTACCTTAAAATGGATCATCCATATTGTCGACAAAAAACACATTTCAATGGTCAAGAAGAGAGTCGTGAAGTGCCATTGCTAATAACAGGTGATTACATTGTTGAGAATGGAAAAAAAAGAATGTCATTTATTGAAAATGATGGGATTGCTGGCAATAGATATGATCCATGTAATGAAAGCGGTGTAAAATGGTTGTGCATATTGTATAAGTTGCCATACTTTAAGGATATAGCCATTAGGCATACTGTTGAATTTATGCATACTAAGAAAAATATAGCTTATGCTATTATAGAAACTCTTTTTGGTTCTTTTGATACTATTTCATCATGTGAAGACTTCTAAGAAATAAAGATTCACCGAAATCTTTGGGTTGAAAAATATGATAATGAAAAATATAAAAAACCTAGTGCTCCTTATGTCTCGACAAAGGAACAATGTGCACAATTCTTATAGTTGATGTCTTAAACTCACTTCCCCACTAGATATGTAAGTAGTAGCATTAGAAGCCAAACTGACATTAATAGCTTAAGAGGCCTCAAGACCCATGACTATCATGTCATAATAGAGAATATTTTACCTATTGTGGTAAATATATTGAGTTTGGCAAAGGGGCCAAGATTGGAAATTATAAGGTTGGGCCTAATATTAAAGAGAATTAGCTTACATGTATTAGATCCTTCAAACTTTGATAGTTTGAGGGAGGAGGTTGTTGAAGTCCTTTGTCTCTTGGAATGAGAATTTCCATCAACAATCTTTAAAATTTCTATGCATCTTTTGATACATCTACAATATGAACTAGAGCATTGTGGCCTAGTAAGAACGAAATGGATGTATCCTATAGAACGATATATGAAGGTTTTGAAAAAAATTGTTCGTACTAGGGAAAAACCAGAAGGCAGCATGTTTGAGGGATATTCAATGCAAGAGGCCATGGGATTTTGCACAGAATATATGAAGGATTTTAAAAATGTCAACCAACATGTGTGGGATGATGATGAAGATGAGAGAGTTGTAGGTGAAGTATTAGAAGGCAATGGATGTTGCTTCAAGCTATCATATCAAGAAAGAAGTGCAATACATGCCTTTATTCTTCAAAACACATCTTTGTTCGATAAGTGGTGGAGGTAAAAAAAAATTACACAATAATTTATTTACTCAATTGCATTTACACATTTATGTTATTAATCTTACTATTTTTACATCATTATTCTATGTAGAAAACATGAAGAAGAGAATCAAGCTTGGATGCAACATTGACCTCAAAAGCGCAGATGTCATGATTTGATTAGAGGTGATTTTTTTCCAAAATTTGAAGAATGGATTGCTAATGCAATCAGTGATGCAAAAGAATAAGGTCAAGATATAACAATAGAGGAAAGTGAGCTTTCACAACCTCCACATTTATGGGCTATGTGTTTTAGTGGAATGTGGGCCTATGGTAGTCATTTAAGAGTGGAAGAAAAAGACAAAGGAAAGACAAATTGTGATTGTGTTGTTAGTGTTGAATTTCTTCATGAAATTGAGAATAAATTTTATGTTGGATTCATCCAAGAAATTATTCAAGTGGATTTTGGTGAAAATAGTCCTATATTATTAAAAGGTAAGTGGATTTGACCATCCACAGTGCAATTTGATGTGTATGGATTTGTACATGCAAATACACGACAATTTTTTTTAGAGACAGATGAGCCATATGTTTCCCCTCTTCAAATTAACCAATATTTTCTAATTTATGATGTAAGAAGCCCAAATTGGTCATATGTCATTCAAACAGAGTCTTGTTCGAAACAGAAATTCATGGAAGTTGTTGATGTAATGCTTGATGGGCAATATGTTAATTTACAAGAAACATTTGAAGAAGTGGATGAAGACAATGAGGGACTATTTGAAGAAGATATTTTGATGACCAATGAAGAAATTGGAAGAGAGAATGTATTGCATGTCACAAATGAGGATGAGGAAGAAAATCAAGTAGATGCAGACATGAGTGATTAGGATTCCGATCTTGCTGGCAATGCAGATGATTATTGGTGAGCCCCATTTTATGACCTTTTATTTAAGATTTTTATGTTCTTTTAAGACTGTTTTATGTTTTAAGGACATGGACCTTCAGACTAATACCTGTTTCAAAGCATTACTGTCAAAAAAAGTTGCTATATGAATGCAATATGAATTTGTTTTCATATAAAAATGAGGATGCAATATGAATATGTTTTCATATATAAATGTTGTATGCAATATGAATATGTTTTCATATATAAATGAGGATGCAATATGAATATGCATACCATCATTGCTTTACTTTGACAATGATCTTTTCTTGACAGCTCCTCTAGATCATTGCTTCCACTGTCATGACAAGATGTTATAACAGTCCTTGACCACTGTACTTTGACTCACTGCTATGACTATTATAATGCTTGTACTATTTTAACATATTTTCCGTAGGTACTGTGAGGCTACTTCTAAATGGAAAGAGCTAGATTCTCATGTTAAGTCAAGTTAAAATTTTCTTTTGTTATTGTAAGGTTCAAGATTTGATATATAATATATTAATATTCTCCTAACCTTTTTGAAAACTTGGCAGACTTGGCCTGATAAAATGCAATGAGTTGAGACAGCTCACACACAAGTCTCGGCCAAGTAATTGTATCAAACTTGTGATTTATTTTTATTGAAACTCATCAAAAACTTGATCCTTGACTTACATGTTTTGGGTGTGGACTCATCTGTAGAAAAAATGACTAAAACCCATGTGAATTTTTCATTTTTGCATTTTGTTTGTCCTTGTTTCTTACATCTGAATATATGACATCCGTTTGAAGGCCTTCCATGCTATAATTATCATTCAATAGTTTCCACAAATGTTTTTACTTGGAAATATCTATTCACTATATCACAGATTATACTAATGCTATAGTGAAAATTTAAAGCTACAAATAATGTTCTTTTCTCCATTTCTCACTAGTATACAGACCTGCATGGACTGTTAATAAATACTTGTTTGTGTGCCAGAGGATGGAGGGATTATCTAGGAAAAGTGTTAGTCGTGAAAAATATCGTAAATAGTTTTTTGAGAACGATATGTTCGTTGGTATGCAGCAGTGAAGTGTTGAGTTGCACAAAATTTATGTTGTATTAGTTGATATATTTTTTTGGCACTGCAAATATTTTTTTATTCTCGTGGAGCTGCATATTTTCCAACACAGTTTTTCTTGTCTTTGAAAGAAGAGTGTATTCTCTTTTTGTAAACTTGCAGTTCGTGGAACTTGGAGTAGAATCATGCAAAAAATAATGAATAGAAATCTTCTGATGAAATATCTTTAATCCTTAGATGTTTAAACTATCACATATATCTTCAACTTGATGAACCCAAATGACTATGGAGTTTCAGACTTCTTGGACAAATTAGATTAGATCACTTGACAAATAGTTATCTCAAGCAAGTTGAGTAGCAAATTAATGGAATCAAGATATGGAGCTGTATCAAATCTATAAAATGCCAATTCACAGTTAGGATAATATTTGATAATGAGATTTTCAATTTGTAGATATCCCAAGTGTTTGTGAGCTCTGCTACTTCAGATGAAGGAGGTGTCGATGTAAAAAAAGTCTAGGCATCTGCCTCACTCATCCCACAGAGACTTAGATATAACTGCTCTTGCCCACAAAGATCAGATTGTATATTAAACAAAAGAACAAAGGAATGAAACCAAAAGACTAGGAACACCAAATATATCACTGACCTAATGGTGAATCCACATCCAATGTGAAGGACTCCTTATTCCAATCCCATGATTTGATGGATTGATTCAAATACATTGCTAAGCTTTTTATGCAACTGACATTTCTGCAGGGAACCATTATTTAATATCCATTGATTGAAATACCCACAACATCTAATGACTATTGTTGTTTGTAGTGCTTTAGACTTCCTACATTTTTCAATGACTGTTCATTAAAACTGAGACCTCATAAAATTGTATTTATGCAATTTTTGTTATGGTTAATTATCTTTGTATCAAGTTGCTAATTTATACATTATTGTTTTTTTGGACATCAGAAAATGAGGAAAAAGAATTTAAGGCACAAATTAGATGATAGTGACCATAATGCTGAAATTCCAGTGATAGATTATGAGTGCTTTCGTGAAGAACATGTGGCCAAGAATAATGAATATTTATCACGTCTTGGTTTGACAAACAGGCAAGTTGTAAATTGACTAAGTAGTATATTATTGATTTAATATTGTTTAATGAAATTTTATAGGCAAGAGCTTTATGTATATAAGACATGATATGATATATTTTTTATTTTACAGGAAAGAAAAAGAGTGTAGAGAAAATGCAGAGAAACAACAAAAAGAAAGTAAAGATATAGTGCTGCCAGCTCGTAGAAGCCAATGCATAAAGGATGTGTTTGAAGTGAAATCTAGGGAGACCAGTACTAATCTACCTACTCATGCCACACTTGATATGGCGAAGGAGCATGAAGTTTCGGTTAATGAAAGTCACGAAGAGAGTCTACTTGCATCTGATGTGCCTCATAGTGTACCTATTGCATCTACAACTTTTGATGGAATTAGTGGATTAGCTAGAAATATTGGTAGTGGTTCAACATAAGATGTGTCTGCTTTTGTTAAAAGACAAAGATTGAGCCAATATTTATACAGATCTACAGAGAGGAATGCAAAAGAAAGAATATTAGAAGGGAAGAATCCATTCTTGGTTGAGGTATCAAGAGATGGTGAACCCATTGGGAAAAATGCTGCAAGGTGGGCCTTGGAGTTGGGCGTAAGATGTAGTGCCCATTTGGATATTTGCAAATCAAATTTTACACAGCAAGATCCACAAAATGTGGAATATGTTATACAAAAAATGGAAAATGCCTTTGACACTATTGGTGGACAAATCTCCAAAAAATATTACAAGCACAAGATGAGACTTCTGATGAACAATTTTAGATACAATTGCAGAAAAATAATCATGGAGGAAAATGAGAGGTTAGACTCCACTCTATCTCCCAAATAGTGGGAGGCATTGAAAGAAAGTATGCGTTCTGAAGAATATTTGAGAAAGAGTAATAGAGGCAAGCGAGCAAGAGATAATGTGAGGGCTGAATATACATTTGGCTGAGGTGGGTTGCATGCCAAAATTGACAAATTTGGAGTAAGCGTATTGATTTTTGGTTCTATTTACATCATGTTATTTAATTCAAATTTTTATTGAACTGACTATATGTTGAAATTTACATTTTTTTTTAGGTGGAAAACAATAATAGAGAAGTAGGAGTAGAGGATATTGTCAATTACATGGAAACACTAGATCGTACTAAATCTAAGAGTAGTATGAATTGGAAATCTAGTTCATCAACAAAGATTTCATAGCCATTTGTTGAACGCCCAGTAAGAGCCTCTCCAAATCATATCAACTCAAATGAAGAGTACCAACATTTAATGAGTTGCTTACATGGTCTCACTAAGAAAGTTTCACAGTTGGCTACCTCTGTTAAGCCTATAGTTTCTGCATGGAATGACCATAATTCCATAGATTCAGATCAGGTAAGAGGCTATTCCTCAATATTTTGATTCTCAACTATATCATTTTTTTGCATACTCTTTCTCTATTGTTGTTTTTTCTTTGTTGAGCTCCTCATAATTGTCTTACTCTATATGTTTTTATAGTTGCAGAACAATTATATGAAAACAAAACGAAAAGGAAAATATCCTATCAATAGAGCTCTCAGTAAAGCTACACAACTTCAGGACAATGTTGACAGTGATTATGCTGAATTCAAGGAGTATGTGCATGATATTGAGGTGAGTGCTATGAAACCTTTAGATTAATTTTTAATTTTGGCTGCTTTGGGTTTGAGAATAGGTCACAACCAGGATTGTATATCAGATTCATTTATGATTGCTTTTAAAACTAAAATGTTTGGTATGTGAAATGAGTGCATTTTAAGCATCTAAAATATTGTTTTTTGGTTCTGGTATTTTCCTTGGTTGCTTATAAATGATAGGGAAAAGCCTTTGGTTGCTTACAAATCATAGGGAGAAACCTTTAGGCAAAACAGTTTTAGGGAAACATGTACTTAAAGCTGTAGCACTTGAACATAGAAATGTGTAAAAGTTTAAATAACCCCCCTGATTCTATTAGCAACCTGTCACAGTTGCAACACTTGAACATAGAAGATTGTAGAGGTTTAAATAACCTTCCTAATTCCATTGGAAACCTGTCACATCTGCAACACTTGAAAATAGAAATTACAGGCAGAATTTTTGTGCTTTACATTTTGATTTTCCTACATGATAGAGAGAAATCTGGTGGTCAGATCTAGATTATATGGGAATCTATAGCCCACTGTGAATTGTATTATGAAGAAAAAACAAGTTTGTTGTATCTCCCAAGTATCTGTATAGTTTTACTCCAAGTTTTACACATGCAAATGTACAAACTACCAAAAAAATTAAATTTAGGTATTTCATCAAGCAATGGACAAGTGACATGGACAATCAAATGAGAATTTAGGAACATCTAATACATCCTAAGTTTGCTTGATGGTAAAGGAACAAGTAATTCATAATGGTCACATTAAATTTAGAGGGTTTTATAGTTGTACACCTCAAAACAATGTAAGGTATATGGAAAAATAATCCCCTCATTGATGTCTTGCACTAGGGGGTCTCATAAACCAAATTAGTGTCTCTTAGAGGTGAGATAGTCCTTTACAAATAAAAAGCATTGCTACTGCTCCTATTTTTACATGATATAGTCATGATTTTGAAAGTAGAAATAGTCCTTTACAAATAACATCAGAGGAAGTACAAAACTCCCACATAATGTCAGCATGCCTCACCAGCCCAAAGTGGGTGATTCAAGAATGAGTTGTTGAATCAACTACAAATTTAGTGTCCAAAAGACCATAAATTCTTTTGGGATTCACCACAAAATAAATCAAGCTCACAAAACAAATTACAACTCATGTGCTTTGCTTTAGTATTATTATTATTTTTAAATATAGACCATAGAAATAAACCTACTGGATCAAAAAAATTGAATTAATCTCCTAGAGTCGTGTACAAGACAAATCAAAATCCTCTGGAGCAATTTGCACAATCCAAGAACTTAGAGTCCTCTTGGTCTCAACATTGTTCACAAATGCTAATTCATACATACTACAAATATTTAACACAATATTCTCATTTAGTGTAAGAACATGCACCCTCTCAAGTGCATTCTCTAGAATTTTAATGGATCCAAGCAAATCTATAGAATACATCAAACAAAGAGCCTTGTTATTAGTGGCTATAACATCACCTGGATCTTGATCCAACACTTCTTCATACTCTCTGACCACTGTTGTGTAATCCTTTTCAACCAAATACTAAAGAGCTTATAACGGTGTATCATATTTTTAAGCACTTCTGAGCTTGATGAAAATGGCACCTGACCGTTGTCCACAATAGCCTCAATTATAGAAAATATAGTCTTGGAACAATTCAAATCACCTAGCTACAACTAAAGATAGCCAACCCTTGAGAGCAAGAAGGGATCCAGTGGTTTTTCCTTGAGCAGCCTCTCAAGCCACTTCATGCTTGTCACATAATCTTTCTGGCTTAGATGATGCCTCAGAATTGAGTTTATAACAAGCTCTTCTCTCTGTTGCCACCATCTGAGACTTGCCCCTAGAGTAGACAAATTAAACTGAACTTGAGTTGTAGACCCTGTGGATGCATTACCTGAGATAAACTCACCAAAATCCTCATCCAAACTATTCGAATGATGATCACGAAAACCATGACCACTACCATGTCCTACAGGCTTCCCATCTATCTAATTCTAAGCTCCAATATCCACAATGGGAGTTTTTTACTTCCTCTGATGTTATTTGTAAATGACTATTTCTACTTTCGAAATCATGACTGTATAATGTAAAAATAGGAGTAGTAGCAATGCTTTTTATTAGTTTGGTGTGGGTTCGATTCAACAATTCTTGCCAAGAAGAACATCATGTTGCTCCTCTAGAGTGTCCTTGATGAGTTGTTGAACATTCATGGATGCATTGGGGGTAATTTTCTAAGAGTCAACCATCTCACCCCTATGATAGCACTCATGCAGATAGTCTGGCTCACTGATATGGAACCAAGTTGTACTCCTTCCTTTTGCTGTTGTGAGTAAACATTGAGAGACATTACCAAGACTTGCTCAGATTCCACAAGCCTAAATTGGTGTAGGATGTCTTAAGCCAAAGATATGCTCTAACACCGATGACTTGCACCACAGGGCTTGGGATGGGTGGCAATAAGGACAACATGATAAGTTATTAGCTAATAACAGTTGTATTATAATGAACATGCCATAGAATAAAAGGAACCAAAGTTCAAACCATTGTATGCCCGTGAAATACTGAGACAACATAACAGTACTCTTCTATTGACCAAGAATAGGTTACCACATATGTATACAAAGAAATAGAAGAATAAGAATGAGAATTCTCAAGATCAAAGACCAAGGATGATGATCCTAGCCAATTCATCTATGAATAGTACACCTATGGTGAACCAAAGAAGAGTTGAGAAAAGGGGAAATGACAATAACTGATTACATGCCAACATAACTGATGAGTAATTGACTAATTTTTAACTATGATTGCACAACTAACTGCATGATTGCATGACTACATAACTGATGGGTAATTGATGTGCTGCTAATGATGATTGCATAACTAGTGAAGACCTGGCTTATTTTTAATGTGCTGATAACAGACATCATTCTAATCAACAATAGGTCGCAAACCACTTAGCTTGGTCTTTAATTGACCCTGATTACAACTGTTGTACTAAATAAGCCTATAGGGCCATAGCAACCTGTAATAGTTTTAACTAGAGGGCCATGTTAATAGCCCAAAAGCAGAATGATTTTGAGAAGCCTTATAGTTTTCAATCATTTTTCTAGTGTTAAATTTAGTTTCTCTAGTTAATGTACTTATTTTGTGGAATTTTATTGATTGTTACTTACCATACTTCTGATGTAGGGTCAAGGAAATTTTCTATCATTGTTTAATCATAGATTTCTAAGGCTAAGTAGGCCTTTTCTTGTTTGGAATTTAGAATTTTATGTTAAGATGTGACTAGAATTTACAAACTGTACAGATACTTGGGAGATACAGCAAACTCATTTTTTCTTCATAATACAATTCACAGTGGGCTATAGATTCTCATATAATCTAGATCTGATCACCAGATTTCTCTCTATCATGTAGGCAAATCAAAATGTAAAGCACAAAATTTCTGGCTGTAGAGAAATCTAAATACCAAATTTCTCTTTATCATGTAGGCAATTCAAAATGTAAATGTCACTATCCTTACCTCCTTTACCTCTATATTTTCCTTGTGATCTGTTGTTCCTGCATTGTTAGTCCTCAAATGATCTCTACAAAGACAATTATACAAACACATAACTCAATGTGTAGGGTCCATAATGAGTACCAGTTGAATTCACTATAGGAGGCTGGATTTAAAATTAGAGCCCTAGAGGTATGAAAGAAGAACGAAATTAAATTATAATTCATTACTGAGTCATTGACCAATAGAATTAAAGTGATGGGCAACAAAACATATAGTATAACAATATCAAAGGCTTTCCATATGATTTTATCAAGATACAATCTAAAAAATTGTAACATAAACAATCAGAAAAGCTTGGAACGAACTACTAACAAGCCCATGAATATAACAAATGAGTAGATCTTGCTTGTAAGGAGTAAAATAGTTTTTATATCTTTCTATTTAGTTTGAGTTATAAATGTATAATTTCAAGTGAATTCCTTAATTTGAATGTATTAAATAGAGTGCATGTGATCTCACCAAACAATAAAAGTAGCTCCAAAATCAATCTTTTTTAAGAGCAACTCTTAGCAAATAAATGCAAGCAACTAGGAGAAAGGGGATTTTTTTGAAAAGGTAAAAAGGCCATCACATGCCTAGCATTTTGTGCTAAGATAAAAGATCAAAGCACTCACAATAGAGAATTGGAGATTAAACTAGATAAACCAAGTGATATTGGTTTGAAAGGTGATAATGTTAACTTTGAGTTTATAAGCTGAATTGAAATTTTGAACAAAAAATAACTATCATCCATAGGTTTTGGATAAGAAAATATTTTTTCCTAGTTTTTGACTCCTCACACCTTGGTAGAAATGTTTGATTTGTAGTTTTCCCTTGTTTTCTAATATGTTATAATGCAAGTTTGTAATAAGGTTACTGAAAAATAGTTAATATGGAATGCTTGTTGATATTTAAATTGTTGATGTGTATGCACAAGCAGGCTGATGAGAATGGGTTTGTAAAAAGATCAGCTACTAGTATGTTGAGTGGAAAACAACTTGCTTCTCCAAACATGGTGAGTTATGTGATGACCTCAATGAACACATTTTATTGTATTTTCTATGTTCTATGGTATTGAATATTAAATCTTACAATTTTTTATTTGTCTGAATGAGATATTGATTGAGCTGCATGTAGCTGCTATAATATAAAGATAAAACTATACAAGTTTATTAGTTTATGTTATTTATGCATAAAAATTTGTTGGAAGCCTTTATGCAAGTTTAGTAAGAACATGGATGAAGTGCAACTTTTGAACATCATAAAAACTCAACATATCTTCCAAGGATTGTTATAGATCAAATATAATATAAGTTGAACGTCACACTTTGGATTTATTTTTGGCTTCCTTGTGCATCCCTTTTTACTAATATCCTTATGTGTGGATGGAAACCAACCCTATACCTAGTCAAATCATTTTTTCAAAATGTTAACTTCGAGTTTATAAGCTGAATTGAAATTTTGAACAAAAATTAACTATCATCCATAGGTTTTGGATAAGAAAATATTTTTTCCTAGTTTTTGACTCCTCACACCTTGGTAGAAATGTTTGTTTTGTAGTTTTCCCTTGTTTTCTAATATGTTATAATGCAAGTTTGTAATAAGGTTACTGAAAAATAGTTAATATGGAATGCTTGTTGATATTTAAATTGTTGATGTGTATGCACAAGTAGGCTAATGAGAATGGGTTTGTAAAAAGATCAGCTACTAGTATGTTGAGTGGAAAACAACTTGCTTCTCCAAACATGGTGAGTTATGTGATGACCTCAATGAACACATTTTATCATATTTTATATGTTCTATGGTATTGAATATTAAATCTTACAATTTTTTATTTGTCTGAATGAGATATTGATTGAGCTGCATGTAGCTACTATAATATAAAAATAAAACTATACAAGTTTATTAGTTTATGTTATTCATGCATAAAAATTTGTTGGAAGCCTTTATGCAAGTTTAGTAGGAACATGGACGAAGTGCAACTTTTGAACATAATAAAAACTCAACATATCTTCCAAGGATTGTTATAGATCAAATATAATATAAGTTGAATGTCATGCTTTGGATTTATTTTTGGCTACCTTGTGCATCCTATTTTATGAATCTCCTTATGTGTGGATGGAAACCAACCCTATACCTGGTCAAATATTTTATTCAAAATGTTAACTTCAAGTTTATAAGCTGAATTGAAATTTTGAACAAAAATTAACTATCATCCACAGGTTTTAGATAAATTTTTTTTTTTCCTAATTTTTGACTCCTCACACCTTGGTAGAAATGTATGTTTTGTAATTTTCTCTTGTTTTCTATGCTATAAGGCAGGTTTGTAATAAGGTTACTGAACAATAGTTAATATGGAATGCTTGTTGATATTTAAATTGTTGATGTGTATGCACAAGCAGGCTTATGAGAATGGGTTTGTAAAAAGATCAGCTGCTAGTATGTTGAGTGGAAAGCAGCTTGCTTCTCCAAACATGGTGAATTCTGTGATGACCTTCGTGAACACATTTTATTGTATTTTCTGTGTTCTATGGTATTAAATATTAAATCTTACAATTTTTTATTTGTCTAATTGAGATATTGATTGAGCTGCATGTAGCTCTTGTAATCTAAAGAGAAAACTATACAAGTTTATTAGTTTATGTTATTCATGCATAAAAATTTGTTGGAAGCCTTTATGCAAGTTTAGTAGGAACATGGATAATGTGTTATTTGTTGGAAGTCTTTATGCAAGTTTATGTTATAATGTGTTATTTTTTTCTTTTTGCAGGAATGTGTTGATTAACTCAAAGAAGGAGATAAAGTTAAGGTGTTGGATCCATTAGATGGTGATGTTGTGGGCATTGGGTGGATTCACTCTCTATCTATTGTACATGGAGTCAACTTGAAAGGAACAATGGATGCAAATGTAAATATTTTAAAGGTCACAAGTAACATACCCCTTGTTTATGAAGACAAAATAGATGGAGTTGTTCGTCTGAAAGAGAAAGAGGGAACCTTCACACAGTGGCCACTAAAATATTTGCAAAAAATGACATAGTTGAACATATTTATCATGTACTAGTTGCTAGACATCTTGGCTCACTACTTTATGTAGTATTTTGAAAATGTTGTTCAGGGATTTTAATTATCACGGTGTATTTGAAAGACTTGGAAACTCTTAGAAAACTTTGACATTTTTTATTATATTTACATATATACTCTTAGACATCTTTGACATCTTATAACTTAATATATATATTGATATATATTTGCATTAAAATTTTTTATTGTAGATTACCTTTATTTATCATGATGTGAATCAATCTTTTAATTTTAGTATGTTGTAGCTTGTTCGCATATGTAATATTTTTATATACTTTTATGTTTTAGTTCAAATTTAATATTATATTAGTTTTTCATTTATAAAACTTATGGTATTTAATAAATTATTTATTTCATGATTATATTTACTACCAATTAATGAAAACTAGTTAATAAAATGACTGAATTAACGACTAACTGTATGACTAAAGTAATGATTAAATTAATGACTAAATATGACTAAATGACTAAATAACTAAATATATGACTAAAGTAATGGCTAAAATAATGACTAAATAAATGACTAAAGTAATGACTAAATTAATGACTAAATATATGACTAAATTAATGACTAAATATATGACTAAAGTAAGGACTAAATATATGACTAAATAAATGACTACCTTGACTAAATAAATGACCAGTTAACAACAATAAATGACTAAATTAATGATTAAATCAATGACTAAATTAATGACTAAATCAATGACTAAATCAATGACTAAATCAATGAACAAATTAATGACCAAATCAATGAGCACAAATCAATGACTAAATAAATGACTAAAATAGTTTAGTCATAAATTTAGTCACATTATAAAAGACCAGAAATAAACTACTAATGGTCACGTGACCAAAATTAGTCATTTATATGTAATTTTTAGTAGTTTATTTAGTCATATATTGTTGTTTGTGTACTAGTGATACATGGAATAATGGGAATATAATGAAGAACCTTGCAAGGAACCTTTTTTGTTAGTTGATCTGTTTGATATCTACTGATATGGCATTTTGGGCATTCTATTGCAAATTCTTGTTGTTTATGATATATAATATGATCATAGGGACATGCATCTATTGCTTGATACTTCATTCCGATATCTTTCATAATGGCACATAAATCTCGATATGAGTGAGGTAAAATATTTGATGGTGGTAACTAAAATTTACCAATCAATCTACAACAAAAAATAATTTGTTCATATAAAGAATATTAATGGTACATATTTCATCCTTTATTTACTAGTGATGAACTAACAAAAATTAAAATAGATGAAAAAAGATGGCATATATGACATACCTTAACATTCGTGAGATTGCTATGTTTGATAAACAATTCATAACCTTCAACTTCAACAACAAAAATATAGTAAAGAGAAGAGTTGTTTCAGAGCCTTCATAAAGGGGCTCGTATGCCTTGTCAAGTACAGGTAAATCATGAACATCATCAAAGTCATCTTGATCATCATGATCAACTCTACCACTAAATGTGGTATGGATCAATGTATTCATACCATCATCTTCAACTTTGTTTTCTAGCGCATGAGCATCTTCTTCTATAGGATCATTAACTTCATCTTTGATATTCACAACTCCATGTTCGTTCGCTTGTAAAACCACATTCTCTAGGCCATGATAATCCATATCATCTGCCCTAGGGTGCCCCACCTTTATAATAATGATAGACACAAATAAACCATGATCATGATCAAGTGATTATATATATATATATATATATATATATATATATATAATGTTAAAACAATATAAACATTTACAAATTCAATCATTATAAACACATATAATGAACAAATTACCAATAGACGATAATCATGCCCTCCTTCAATGTGGCCATGCCACCTACAATGTTTCTCAGCTGTTGTGATTAAAATTCATCTCGTCTTTAAGCCCTTGCAATTATTGCAAGGATAATAACATTTCCCATCACCCTTTCTTTTCAATCTATCCCACAATCTATCAAGTGTCTCTTCATTTTATTTGGACTAATATTATCTAACATGATTTTTCTTTACCAAGCTTGACTATTTAGATCTTCAAAAATTATCAAACTCACACTCCAATAATTTTTATTCATAGATAGGTAACATAATCTAAATTTTTTGATATTTTACACTAAAAAAATTTGGCACGTAACCACCCCTACAAAAGTGAAGATAGTCTGAAGTTAATGACCTTAAAAAACACTTTACAATGTTAATTCCAAAGCTTATTAAATTCTGATTTTACTATGATTTCCAACCGCTAAAACTCCTAAAGTTAGAATATTGAACTTGATCACAAAATTCCTACAACAATGGAGGTAGCGAGCTAGTAAGAGCAAGTGACCCATTCCTAAGGAGCAACAAGTTGGAATCATCATTACTAATGTCAATACGGATTTATCCTTTTAATTAAAGATGCAATGTGTCACTTCTTATGATGAGCTTATCCCTAGGGACCTCAACATTGAAAGAGCCCTAATAAAAAACAACAGAAGGATTGGTAAGAGTATGATTAGGGTACAAAGCCTAGGCATCCATAGAAACATAAACAATAACTATAGTGGATTAGTGAGGTTGCAATACCAAAAAGATTGAGACATTGTAGGTAATAACAAAATCTTGCAATCTAAAGATTGTAGCCAATAACAAGCACACTATGTAGCTTAGTGACATTTGTAAATGCAATCTCCAAGAGATAGCTCACGCCACTCTGAGATGTGATGCAAAATAAAAATAGGCTAATCGCTGACAAGATAATAAAGCTCAAACCTTGCATATAAAGTGGAGATTTTAACAGTGAGTTTTTACCCCGCCGACCTTAAGGGTTTTTCAAATACTTTTGGTAGTGTTAGACAAGGCAAATGCAATCAGGGAATGACTGTCCAAATGAAGTAACAACGGTAATCATAGGTTCAATTTTTCTTCTTAGTCATTAATGTATAATGGAGGTAGTGGATTGCATGTTTAAGTAGTGTTTTGAGACTCATCAAAGATGGGAGAATAGTGAATAATACCTTGTGGACTGTGAAGTAGTGTCAATAAGGTTGAAGGATCTTAAGAACTACAATACCATGAAAAAATGAGTCCCCTGTAGTAAGTAGGTCTATAGTTTGATTTATGAAGATGTTCTCAAGAAAGGAATCTCAAGTGATAGTGAGCGGAACAGTTTGAGATTGCAAATTGAGGGTAACACCCAGCCTTAAAGGAAGTATCAACCAATAAATGCAAGAAAATCAAATCAAAACAAATCAAACAATTCAATAATGTATCTTCCCATAATGCCTTGAGTTTGAAGACAAAACTTACTTGTATCTTCACATATGCGTGACCTAATTTATCAATCATTGAAATCGCGGATTCTTTAAAAACATGCCATTGTGCTTATGGATAAGCAAAATATTTTAAGCAAGGCATGAGTGAGTGGTGGTTTGGAATAAGGGCGAAGGACTCTGTTTCGCGCATACTATGCCCAGCTTAAGACACCATTCTTAGAAAAGATTGAAGGTGGATTATGGAACTCAAGGGTTACCATGAAAAGGATTAAAGAAAAGACTGAGATCTATTTAAAAGCAATAGTCATGAAGATATTAAAGATGTCACATGCAAAACCCTAGTAGCCGGAGTAATGAATACAATGCCAAAGAGGATAGTGTGCTGGGGCAGATTTAGGAGATTTCCACATTATCTAATTACAGAGAAATACATCATTTATTTATTTTTTTAATTAAAAGAAATCATTCTAAACCCTATATAGGATACATTGATACTTCAAAAGCCTTTGAAGGAATTTGAGATTATGCAAATATATGTCAAGCAACATTCATAAGGTTTAGAAAATATTGATCACTCTCTAAAATGGCCCATTAAACATGGGTTGTGCTTGAATGCACTAAATAATTGATATAACACAACCACTCTGCATATCAACTAGAGTTATAGGCTCTTTATTGTAGCAAGAGGTAATCACTCTTCAATCATGCTATAGTTACATCCTAACTTGTTAAACTTGAGACAACCTGAATGCACCCAATGATGATTGACACCTACATTATACAACCTGAATTAACTACATTATATGAGTGCCTCCATTTCTATCACAACATAGACACATTAAACTTGGGTCACACATGAATGCATCTTATATTTGTTATGGAACAACTGTGCCACATGACCAATAGAGTTATAGATCACATAATTACAGTCACAAGAATTTGTTCCTCAATTGTGATCTTATGGTGATTCCACACAACAAAATATGGATGTGAAATTCTCAAAACCTTTAACCTCTAAAAATGAAATCTGATGAGATGTTGCTTTAAAATATGATTTTCAAACCTGGAACTACAAATCTAACTTCACAACTGAATTCTACAAAAAGACAATGACTACCCTCAACCTGGCAATATCTTCTTGATTTTTTTTTAATTTTTCCCAAGAAAATTGTCCTTATTTCTCCACAAACTATCTCAAGTAGAGCAAAACACTGTCGCAATAAATCAGGCGCGAACTCACTTTTCTTTATGTTGGCCACAATTTGATTTTTTTTTAGTTTTTCATGTTTGTCAAAAATTCGACGAAAATAATAGCCGACATTTTGATGAACCCTAGGTTCATCGAAATTTTGATAAACGTCGGGGATAGACTTTCAAAAAATTGGAAATTACACATCAAATTTTACAAGCACCTGACGAACATTGAATTTTACATATTTCGTCAGATATTTTCATCGTATTTTGTAGTCAAATGTATTATCACTTGAGCTCATAAGAAGAATGAGAAAATGCAGCTCCAAGTTAAATATTTGCATGAAAAAGGGTCATTTAGAGGAAATTTGAGGTAGGATGTATGGTTTTGATGTGGAATGCCAAACTGCAAGATAAAGGGAAACATGGGAAGTTTGACCCCTTATGGCTTGGACCTTAATCACAGACACTCATGGGGAAGATTCTTACTTCCTACAATCACTATCAGGTGAATTTTTAGAACTTCAAGTGCTTGCTTTCTATTGCCTCTACTGCCTTGTTTGGGAAAGCTCCCGGGTTCTTTTTTAGTTCCTCTATGTTTGGTCTGCTTCACCAAGAGATCTATTCCTTTCCATACCCACCAAGGGTATGTGTCCCCAAGCATGATCCACTGATAGAGCCCTCAAAATTCTTGATATTTTGAGACCTTTTTGTGCTTGGTATTAGCATGTCACATCATCCATTGGTATGGGTTTAAGGTTTTACTTAGTTAACATGGTTTCCTAACTGATCCATCTATAGGCCTTTGGAATTTTTTTTTTTGTTGATTGATTTCCTAGTTTTGAGTGATATAAGTTGTATTCTGAGCCATTGTTACACATTCCAAGTTACTGACCCATTTTGCTTAGGTTATTTGGTCATTTCCTGTTGCAAATAATTTTAATTCTACCAAGGTTGGGTTCTAATGTTTTGGCTCATAAATGATTTAAGTTTAAGTCATCGATTTCCAAGGATAAATCCTCGTCAACCTAGTTAGGGCCCTCTTTTATGAATAACTTCATTGCATGGGTAGATTGGAGAATCGTAAGATCATAGGATTCAATCTAAGTCATTCCCCACTAGCTCATGCATTCTAAGTGACGACAGTTTATTTATGGAGAGGTCAGCAAAAATGTTGACATGTGTTTGACCAGGAAAGTGGGTCTACTTGTTGTGTTCCATTCCAGCACATGATCTTTTAAGATCAACGGTGACGATTGAAAGATGAAAGATGATCATCACTATTCCTCGCCAGCTCATGGAGAAAAGATGCAGGCTTGTTAAAAGCAATGAGACCTGCAAGAAGCTACCACGTACACTCTACAACTATTGGTGGGTGGAGCCCACAAGTGAGTGAAGAAGATCCAATTGGAAAGTTTCTATTGGCCATTTGTCTAGGCTAGAGTAGCAATGTAAATCCAAATGCCATTAAATCAATCTGAGTCATTCAAGAAGGCCATCTTAGCTGAAAATTGATGATGCACATTCAAAGCTATGAAGTACACCCATTGCAATTGTTTCACTTCATGCAAGTGGGAGTAAATGGCAGAGGTGACCTATAAACTTATGCAATTCCCTTCAAAATTTGTGTATATTTCCCATTCTTTCCAATTTGGGATCTAAAGAAGTGTTTGGGGCGATATAGAGGATTGAAAGAACCAATTTGTAGAAGTCATTTTGGCTGGTATTAGGGTTTATCGCAATTGAAAGCTGTAAGTATGACAAACACAGTTTTATGCTTTTTCAATATTTTGATTTAGGGCTTGCTTTCAATTTTCTTTCAGATGAATGTGTTTATTGCTTCGCTTTTATTGATGGGTATGTGCAGGATCATGATGGGCCAAAAAGTGGCAATATGATGGGTATGTGGCTGACGACTATTTTTTTAATCAAAATTGATGAAACGAAAAGGGTTTTTAAAGGAGATTCTCATCTTTCCACTAGATTATGCTTTACTTTGAATTTAATAAGTGATTATTATTTATTTTCTATTCAAATTACAACTAAAGTCCTAATTGATAGGCTGATTGAAAAACATCTATAGCTTTCAAATGGTATCACATTTTTTAAATCCAAAACATGTGTCACATTCTATGTTTCACATACTATAGGATTAAAAAAAAGAAAAAATGAATTTCATGAAGTTTTGACCAAGTTAAGGTGGTCAGACATAAGCGTTTTTTATATTTTTAAAAAGTTGTAATAAAAAATTCATAATTAATTACTTACTTGGAAAAAAATTACAAAAAAATATGCATCACATTGGGGCATGAGTCCTCTACTTATATTAAAATATTATAAAAAATATTATCATTAAATTATTGTGGTTAGGTGGTCGACAGACACCTACTTCTTATTTTTCCACAGGAATTTAAGTACCATTGCATTGAAATTTCAAATTTTCACCAAATAGATTTTTTGTTTTTCTAAACAAACCTAGTAGTTTAGAAACTACATTCAATTTTCTATAGATTCTATTCTTACATATTTTTGAAATAATATAGATAACTTATTCAAATTTTTATGTCAAGTTGCCTAACTCTAATGTTTTTGAATTTTTTACCACTTAAGGGCTTGTTTTTTCCATGATGATCCTGCACATACCTTGATTTGAATTAGGGTTAATTATTCCTTTAAAAGGTCATAACCCTTTGAATCATTTTGGAATTAGCATTCATTCTAACTTATAGGTCGCAATTAGGAACTTATCGATAGTCAAAATTCTTCATGTTAAAACCCTGGTATACGTAAAACCCATGGCTCCCAAAGTACAGGCCCAAGATGTAATTAACTTGATTCTCCCATCTACAAGTAAGAAACCAGAATGAAAGGTCTTGTTTAATGACCCTACTGTGAGAGAGGGAGTGATAGATAAAGCTTACTTGATAAATGATGTCAAGGCACCCTACACTAGATGGCATTTATTTCAGCATTGGTTCAGAAATAGGAACCTTGGAGGTTGGATATCGGAAAGGTAATTTTTCCTAATGTATACATGGATGTTGATCTTTTGAAGTATGTCACCTTGAATTATAACCTAGTTTCTAGGGTGGTCAAGACATTTGATGGGGTAGATATGGTAATAATAACTAGGAAAGAAATTGAAGAAATTGTTGACTTGCATAAGTGGAGTCTAGATATGGTCCCTTTGGACATAGATGATATTGCAAAGGAATATGAGAAAACCAAGGTGTTCATTAGAACAAGGATGTTTCCTTTGCATACTATAATGAATGGCACTGGGAAACACAATAAGCAAATTAAAATTGATGACAAGGAGCTCAAGCCTTTCCCAATGAGCTATTTTTATAGTTGTTTCAGAAAGACTGTGTATTTTCTATACCAAATCATTGGTTCTACCCCACCTAAGACTTTACAAAAAGAATACAATTATTTGGCCACACATTTGCAACACCCACCGTACAACATTATCTATGATTATGGTACCTATTTGGAATAACATATCCATAAAGGCCTAGTTGATTTGAGGGAAGGAAAGCAATGGGTAAAGTTCTAGTGGTATTTGCTATTGATGCATATGTTTTTGGATAGGGGAAAAAAGATTTTTGAAAAGGATATCACTTTGAGAATAAAGGAGGAAGATGTTGACTTTCTTGTTCAATGTTGGACTCAAATTATGGATAAAGATGACAAGAAATACAATTTTGTAATGTTTCAAAATGATTTTGCAACTAGGATAAGGAGGTCCCTGATATTTGAACTGTCAAGAATTCCTAGATAAATTCATGAGTTCTTGAGACCCATGGAGATGAGAGGAGACTTACATTTAAGTCATAGTTGGGGAGACTTGATTTTATAACCTCACAAGACAATTTTAAGGGTATATGGCAATGGTCTGGACGCATATGTCTTGTCGAGGGATGATCCTTTGAGAATACGATTCCTCAAAATCATTAGGCAACTAGGAGCTTCAAAAATAGTGCATCTATTGAATACAACAATGAAACTATCATTCTTTCTATTGTAGACAACGTTTGCTGATTATATTTAGGTAAAGGGGGTGTGGAAGCAAATAGTACATCTACTGGCACCTTATAAGTTAATTATCAAGTGAAATCACTGCAAGGGTGGAAGAAAGAGATGGATAAGGTTATAGATTCCCAGATGAATGAAATATGTAAGGAGATTGATATTAATTTCTTTAATGACACTTTGGGAAAATTGACGTTTATTGTTAGCTTTTTGGAGGAATTTGACAAGGAATCCAATTATGTAATCACCAAGTACTCCCCATATAGGAAGACATTAGATAAAGTTGTTGATTTCAAGTGGCCATCTGATGAGGAATATGAAAAAATGGGGAAGAATATTTTTTGGCCGATTTGGTTTGTAGACATGGATGTGAAACACATAATTGGTCAAGTAGTGTACATGTCTAGCCTCAAAGGTTATAATGTATAAATATATGTTTCATAGGAAAGTATCAGTTATTGATGATGTGGAATGTTGACTGAGATGTAAATTTATTTTGGTCTACATGATTTTGTCATCTTGCTCGATGAGATGGATGCACTATGGTGAAGAAAATATTATTTTTGGCATGTGCTTTTGGGAAGGAAAAGTTGTTCCTTATAATAAATGTAAATAATCTTTGTCTCATATGTATTCCCTCCATTTTGTAGAATGCAAATATAACTGAATTAGGGAATATGTTTTGTAGCGGTCCAATTAGAATGTGAAATGTGCACATCTGGCCTAAAGCTTGTTTTGGCTCCCTTGTTCTATAAAAGGGAATCCAAGACCACTTGTGTAGGTCTTTTGTTGAATTTTGAAGCTGAATTGTGAAAATTGAGAACATAGAGTGAATATGTTGAGTCTTTATTTAATGCTTTGAGTATAGGTAGCATATTTTTTTACATACATGGTTTCTAAAAATATCTAAACGATAATGGAAATTTTTTGATTCTATAGTCTCTCCATTTAGATTGTGTATACGAATTATTAATGAAATTCTAATCAATGGTCATTTCCTTAATTGTCATTGTTTCACACTTTGATATATGTTTTGGTTTTAGCTCATGTTCATAGACCGAGTTAGAATGCTTGAATCAAATCATGAATTCATATGCATGGTCATTGGATTTAATAAGTAGTCTGTAGAATTTGGTTACAGATTTGTGAATCACAAAGTGATGGATCACTTAGATCTTGAATGTTCAGAATTAAACATACCTTATATTGCAATTTTCTTAGACTCCTATCCTGTATATAAGGGCACTAATCCTAATATCTTTAAGTCTTTCCCATGGTTCCAGTTACCTAACTTAAGAACAATTTTCTAAAATAATCACTGGTCTATCTTTTAAGTTGTAATTTGTATTATCTTATGTTCTCAACTTAAGATTTATAATTCATTCAAGGGAATGTGAATTTATTGGATAATTTATTCTTATTATTCATAGATGAGAATATATCTACTTGAATATGCAACATGTACATGAATTATTTGAAAAATTTATATAATATACATTGTGGGACTACCCCCCCAGGTTTTACAGAGCCTAAAGTGCAAGAGATAAAGTGATTGGTACTATATCTTGTTCATTGGCCAATTATCTTGCAAGTATCCAAGAATTGATTCTAGAAAACTCATAGGCATCTAGTAGGATTTGATTGGTTCATTGCGAACAACCAACACCTTGTCTTTATCTTTAATTTTTACATCTATACTAGTTAATTCACACATAATAGTATTGAAAAAAATTAAATGATCAATAATTGTGGTATCTTTCTTCATTCACAAACTATACAACTACCTCTTCAAGTATATTTATTTTATCAAGGATTTTGTCATGTAAGGATTCTCTATTCTAATCCATAAACTAGCTAACATCACATGCTAAAAAAAATTACATTAAGAGCTCTTGTGTTCATATCTTTGTAGTCCTCAATAGTCATATTTACAAGTTTGATTGACTTTCCTAGCAATGCCTTGTATAGTCCTTGTTGCATGGACAAATCATGCATCTTGAGATTCCAAACATGAATTTATTATTCCATTAATTGTTTCTTGCTCAAACCTTGCATTCAAACCCTTCTCCATTTGATGTTGCAAAACAAGCATCAAATGCTAACATAGTTGTTGCAAAAATAAAGGATTTGATACCACTAGTTGAGAAAATGTAAGCCCACAATAATCATATAATATTGTAACACACACTAGTTGCAAATAAAAAAGAAGAAATAGTATTGAATAATTGAATCATATTCAACAAGACACATATTGATGTGGTAAAACCTTGACAATATGCTAAGGAAATATCCATGGGAGAAAGGAATCTTTATTCTTATTGCTTAGGGGGAAAATAACAAACTCAATGTAGATACTATAAAAATTAAATTTATCTTCAAGGATATAAAGATATAAATAATATCTTTGAAATAATAGCCATTTTCAAACTTCGAAAAAAAGAAACAAAAATCTCATAAGGAAAACATAGTCTTTTTTAGGATAAGATAAGTTGAGATGCAATTTTTTTTATATTGTTGCTTCAATCCAACAATTTCAACATAGAATAATATAGGCTTTTAATAACATTCATGAAATCCAATCAGTCCATTCATATAATTTCTACATAAAGTACCTAACAATCAAACAAAAACTAATTATTTTGGATCTAAGTGCAACTAGACTTTACATCTAGTTTGGATTGTGCAAGCCATAACAAAATAGTTGGCAAGCTCCAGATTTTGAAATTGTCTCTCTTCTTTATCTAATATTGAAGATATTTTAAAACTACGTTCAATTACATAATCAAAGATAAATTTTAACTATTAAAAAATATATATTTATCGATTATATATATATAATTATTTTTTGATTATTAAATTTTTGAACAATATGATATTTAAACACATTATCATATAAACACGTTATTGGACAACCCAAATAAAAATAAAAATGTCGACTTGCAAACTAAAATTTTGATGGTCGTAACTACTATAAAAACTACGGGAGAATAATTATGGCATGTGAATGGGGAACATTGTCTTGTAAAAGGTCGGTGTGGAAAACATGATACCTACACCCACTTAATGTTTAAATAAATTCCAAAACTTATTCGCAGCCCTTGCGAATACAATATATTTTTCCTTGTTTTGTATACTTTGATTCAAGTTTATCTTCGTAGGTATATTGTACTATCTTGAATTTGTTTTAGTGGATTCTATACATACAAAATAAAAGAAAATCATTTTAGTGCTGAAAATTTTGTCACTGTTAGAATTAAGAAAATTTGTGAAGATCAATTGACTGCACTGAATAAACTTTGTACACGATCAGAACAAATTTAACCTCAAGTCACATGCCGGTTAGTCGTGTCAGCATTGATCTCTTCAGGGTTCATATATTGGTCCCACAAAATTAATCGAGGTATCGAAAAAGTTACGGAAATATGTGTATGTGTATGTGTCTATATGTATATGTATATATGCATATGTATATATATGTGTTCTTAGTTATTCATTGAGTAAAATTTTGGGTAGTATATTTTTAGATTATGAGTTTATGAATATTTTTTTTTTAAGATACATGAGTCAATTCGACTTTAGTTTTCATAGACTAAGTAAGATGATGATAGTATATGTATGTAGCATTAATCATATTATCTTCAACGAAGACTTAAATTAATATAACTTGAGTAAAGTGGAAATTATAAATGAAGTGCTACATAAGCTTTAACTATATGAGGAAATGAGAGTTTTTTTCTTTAAATTAATTGGCAATTTATATTTAATTATGTATACACTCAAATTTGGTCTGGAGGAATTAATTAAATACTAGTTATCTAATTAATAATCTTTAACTCTTCTACTTATAAATAAATTGAAATATTTATTTAAATAGTTCATTTTCTTTAATTCTTCTTATCCTAAATGATTTTCTTCATGTCTTAATTAAATGGACAAATTTAATTAGTTTGTTTTATTTAATTAACCTTCTCTCATTAAATTTGAATTTTAAATTCGAATTTAAGCACATTTCTACTAACTTATTTCCACTTTCCACTTCATCATGTGTCTCAAGAAATTAAGTATTTCTAATATTTAATTTGGAATTTATCCTCAACAAATTTAGCAAGTTTGGGACACTTGGTTTTCATCTCCATTTTATTTCTCTTCCCACTTGGCACTTTGTTCTTCTCAAGGGAACACACTCCCCTTTTCTCTCTAACCTCTTGATCTTCAACCGTCCATTCTCCAAATCAAATCTAGACCATTCATTTTTGGCACCTAGGCTCATGCCTTGGAAAATCTATATATAGACCCTCATTTACAACAAAATCATATAGAGAGAGTTGAACTTAATTACACTTTGCAGAATTTTCATTAGCATTATCATCTTAGCATTGTCATTCTAGTATTAGCATTTTAGCATCAAGTAGTTTAGTCATGGCACTTCAATTAGCAACATCTTAATTACAGTAGTTTAATCATATAATTTCCATTAGCAACATTATTATCCTTGCATATCATCTACAACTAGTTTAGCAATCATGTAGTGTAGGAAATATCTCTTGCATTTCCAACATCTCTCATTCTTTAGGTTGTCATTTGGAAAGTAATGTGCACAAAAAATCTAAGAGAAAAATGACTTAAATAATCCTTGGAGATAGAGGACAATGAGATGCCATTGGGGAATTGTTTGTTTCAATTTGATTATTGTTTGAATTACTTGATATAATGTTTCATTGGTGTGTTGTGTAGCTTTTAATTGCTTATTCACATTTTACATACACACATAAATTGGTGGTCACCGTGGGGCCTAGCCCCATTTTTAACATTTTTTGGCAAGTTTTTGTGAATAGGTTTGCTCATGGATTTCGATGTAGCACACCTGCGACCTCTTTTAGCTCATAGGTGGAGACTTTCGGTGCATCTGAGCTTTGTTATAGTGCATGTACCTACTCTTTCAACACATCTACTTGCTCTCTCGGTACATATATAGGATTTGACTTCCCTTTTTCTACTTTCTAGATTAGAGCATGTAATGTGTTTTGTAGCACATGTACTAAACATTCTAGCACATATGCTCTTTGTTTTAGTGCATACACCTTTATTTGCAGAAATTTAAAATTTTGGGGATTGATCTATATCTTTATGTTTTGTAGGTGGTTTTTAGGTGGTTTATATGCTGTCAAAGACAATATTTGACACTGCTAATGATGCTTGCAGAGGCTGGAGTTATTTTACTTTGATTAAATTAGGCATTTCGTTTAATTATAAGGTTAATGAGCACCATGTATGTTGTGTTTGCAAAGTGAGGCCTATGCTCTCCCCTTTACTAGGTGACCAAAATGCCATACTCTTTCATTTTATTGCAATAGCACCTTTAGAAGGCCTAACTTAGTGGGAAAAGTTAATCACCCTAAGGGAATGACCTAACTAGGAACAACTAAAGGAAAGCATTCCAACCCACTATAATCAAATGTAAATTATGATTAAATTCACATTCAATGGTATTGTGCATTGATAACCATCCACAAAGTCTTTGTTCTAAAGGTTGGGAGGTCTCTTGAGGGAGTTCATCATTTGTCACACCAAACGAAAACCCTTACTAAGAAATTTAAGTGTAGTAACCAAGCTAAGTCAGTTTATAAACATTATAATATTCACAGTGCAAGGGGAGGGAAGAATCTACCCCCAAGATACTCACCATATAACTACTACCTGGATTGCTGGCCAAAAGTGGAGGATTCGACTTTAGTTAAAACCCATAACAGGAAAAAACATGGGCACCCTCTAGGGGGTGACATGGCTGTGTGAGTTGATGTAGTTCTAAGATGTGGGTTGTGATGTTATTAATGACCCTTGACATTAGGAGAGTTTGAATAATCTATTTTCTATTGTTCAATACCAGTTGAAATCAAAGGGATCAAACCAGATCCTAGAACATACACTTGATGTTTAAATTATAGGGTGAAACAACTACTTTACTACTTGCTTCTATGTTTGAAATCACTATTTAGAATATCATCCATCCAAAAACACTTAATTCACTGATTCAAAAATAAGAAAACTAGAAAAACTTTCAAAAACGGTGACCATTTCTAGTTTAGCACATAAAATTCCAATTCTAGTGCATTTAGTTCATATTCTAGCACATATAGATTTTGTCTTGGCACATTCACCACATCTTTCAACACATATAGGGTTTGTTTTAGCGCATTGCCTCATCTTTCAATGCATCAACTTCCTATTTTAGCGCATTTAACTTGCAGTCTAGCACATCTAAGCTTTGTTCCAGTGCATTTACCTCATCTTTTAGTGCATCAACTTTTTGTTTTGGGACATTCAAGTGATAGTCCAATGCATCCAATCTCTGTTTTGGCACATTTATCCCATATTTCAATGTATATACTCCTTGTTTTAGCGCATTCACTTGATATTCAAATAGAGAGCTAAATTGCCCTTTAGTCTAACCACTAGAATCATATTTAGGGACTCTTTTCATAGCAGAGATCATTCCCCATTAAAACATTGGTTTAAAATTGAAGAAATTGGATTTTTCAAGTATAATCCCTTTAACTAAACTTGGATTGAACAACTTAAAGTGCCCAATCATCAATCTTATCTATGATTATTAGTCGAGTTTCATCATCAAGATCTATCATCCTTTATCACAAAACAAACACTCTATATCAAATTTAGCCTAGTCTCATCAATAGGACCCATCATCCTTTTTGACTTAGGTATTTCATTAGCACTCCAAAACAAAGACCAAAGTGTAGTAAACCTCTACCACTTGCATGCTTTTTTTAACAAGAGCTCAAAAATAAAAACTTAGAGAAAAAGAAATAGAAACACAAACCACCATGGTAGAAGGAGAAGAAAATCCTTTTTACAGATTTCACCAACTTGAAATAGATGAGATAACTGATGAGGGAATTCAACAAGCTCAACAAGACCCTAAATTTCACAAGTTCACGAAAAAAATTCTAGAAAAGGATGGAGAGAAATATTTTTTGATGCTGGCCAATCAAGGTGTAAAACTACCCAATGATTTTGAAGTCAACCAATTGAAGGGAGCTACCAAGAAAACATAAGATGATTCATGAATTACAGATCCATGAAATGATTTAACTTTGAAACAAATGAAAAATATTCAACAACAAAGAGATATGTGCTACAAGATATTTATCCTTATCCATTTGACAGAAGTATCAACATAACACCTTTTCCACCAAATTGTGAACTTCCAAAATATTACAAATACAATGTCAAAACTAATCCTCAAGATCATGTAAGAGAATTTTGTACCATGAGTCTAGAAGTTGCACATGAAGAAACCTATCTAATGAGATTATTTGCACGAAGTTTGGGTGGTCAATGGATGGAATGGTTTTCAAAACTCCCACTAGATATTAGATCATTTAAGGAGTTGGTAAACAAATTTATCACCCAATATTCATACAACATTCAACATGAACTTACCATGAAGGATCACTATAACAAAAAATAGAAAAATGGTGAGTCATTTCTTACATTCTTTCAAAGATGGAGATAATTATTTTCTAGATATGCCTGTCCTATACCTGAGAAAGAAAAAATGGATATCTTTATTCATAATCTCAACAATGAGATGAGTTATAGACTCTAATTGCAATCTCCACCCAAGTTTGAAAAGATGATTGAAAATTAACTTAAGATTGAGGAAGGCTTGGTTAAAAGAGGAGTATTGAAAATATATAATGAAGGACCAAACTTAGCACACTCTTCTAATCATCATAATAGCAATGAAAAATCCAAATTCTAGACAAGAAATAAAAATGTTAGTAATGATGGCCTATCTGATACTCAAAATGTAAAACTAGTCTTCAATTTATTAGGTACTAATCCAAAAACTAATAAAAATAGCACTAAATCTAAACCAGCTCCATAACCACAACAAAAAAAATTTACACCTTTGGGGTAGTCACTTGAATCAATAATAAAAGAGCTTCTTGTACACAAACTCATAACATTACCATAGCCACAAGATTTTGAACCAAGAGTTAATCCATCATGGTGGAACAATGCATATTATTGTGATTTTCATAGAAACAAAGGTCATAAAAAAAATAATTGTATGCAATTAAAACATTTGGTGCAAGACTTGATAGATAGACGTGAAATATTGATAGAAGGACCTCAAAAAAATGTTGATCATGGAGCATTTAAAAACCCTCTACCCAACTATGAAAAAGGAGAATCCTCTTTGACAAAAAAATGGAAGAATGTGAATTATATCTATGATAACACCATCCTTCACATTGTTGAAGTTGATAATCAAATCTATGACATTAAAATCAAGGATAAACAAGACATTGCTACAGTTGATAATCAAGTAAATGTCATCAAAATCAATGAGAAACAAGACAACCTGCTAGTAAATGCGACCACAAGAGGGTAGTCCAAATTGATATTGAAAGGAAGTACATCTAAAACACCTATTGGAACTTCAAATCGATATAATATAGTAAACTAATTGCAAAAGATCCCAACACAGATATCCATACTAGAACTTCTTAAAATTTAACCAGCTCATAAGAAAATTCTGGAAAAAGCTTTAGTGAACACCGCAACACCAACTAATTTGGAATTTTTTCAATTCCAAGCCATGGTGGGACATTTGACTACACCCTGTTGTTTATCATTCTTATAAAATGATGATTCCTCCCTCACTCATCCACACAACACACCACTCCATATTGAGCTTTTAATCCATAAACATTAGGTCAAACATGTTTTAATAGATGGAGGAGTTGGTCTAAATATCTGCACCTTAAAGTTTATCCATGCATTGGGATTTTCAAAAAATGCAATAGATGCTAGAAGAAACATCACCATAAAAGCTTATGATGATGAAGAAAGATCCTCTCAAGGACTAATTGTATTGCCAGTTCAAGTGGGACAAGTTCAAAAGGATATAATCTACCAATTTTTAGACAAATATTTGACTTACAACATAATCTTGGGTTGACCTTTGATCCATGAAATGCAAGCAGTTCCATCAACATACCATCAATGCTTGAAATTCCCTTACAATGGACAAGAGATCACAATTTCAACATATTCTAATAATCCTCAATACTACAACACTCTCAAGATAGTCCAAGATGTATTTGTACCACACAACAAAGAAGCTCTCACTTCCATTTCCTCAAATAATGAAGGCCAACTCAATTCTTTGTAAAAATAGTTTGAGGAAAAGTTTCAGTTGAAAGATAAAGGCATCGGTGATTCTATTTCCTCATGTAATGAAATCCAACTAAATTATTTGTCAAAATAGTTTGCGAAAGAGGTTCAATTGAAAGATAAAGGCATATGTGATTCTATTTCCTCAAATAACGAATGCCAACTAGATTCTTTGTCAAAATAGTTTGAGAAAAAAGATCCAGTTGAAAGATAAAGGCATGGGTGAATATTCTTTTGAGTAGTCCTTATGTCTCTCATAGTTGCTACCTTCTCCAAAAACATATGGACAACCATCAACATCTAGAGAGAAATCTACACAACCTATCACGATCTTTGATGGTAAATTTGTAAAAGAAGGTACTCTAGTTGATGAATTTGAGGACAAAGAAATTCTAAATTGGATTTTCAAATATGAATAAACATCCCAAGCAACAACTTCTAGCATACCAACAGAGCAATATGGTAAAGGGTTCACATCTTAGAAAAGATGTGATATGAAGTAAAATGTCCTATTGACAAATGAATAGAAGGTATTGTGGAGCCAATTCATCCTATCACAATCAATGTAAAAGACAAGATAGGATTAGGATACAAAGAAGAGACAAAAGAAGAATCCACTCAATAGATTTGTGAGTGAATCCCCCAATTTCAAGCTAGTTTTGAAACAGACTCAAATGAATATGAATGGGATTCACTATCTAAAGAGTCTTGTGAAGACAAAGAAATTGATGTGATAGAAAATTATGCATGTATACGTATGGAGGGAAAAAATTTAGGGTCTAGAGCACTTTAATTTGGATCACTACATATCAATGACTCTAGTGAGGATGATTAGACAACAAGCAAGATAGATGTTGTATGTATGCCTATATGATGGATGTATTTAATTTATTGCTCTATATGCTATGTAATGTTTACATGATGATGCATGATTATGTATGCATGCAATAATGAAATGATGATATATGAATTTTGATTCTATATGCTTTATGGATGATTCTTTTTATACTTTATAGGATCAATTTGATTATGAAAATGATATGTGATGCACTTTATTTTTGTATTTTTCTAATGCAAATACATAATGTAATGCATGGATGGATGAATGATATGATAGTTCTTTCTAATGTATGTATGACATGCAAATGATTATGCAACTACATGAGAATGATATGTTTTTTCTAATGTCAAATGTACTCAATCCATTAATGATAGAGATAACATCATTTTGAAATTGTTTCCAGCCTTGGAAAATCTACAATGCAGATGCAAAATTGATATGGATGCAATCTAGTTTAACCATACAAATCTAAATATGCAAAGTTATCATTTTTTCATCTGATTTGTTGTACTTGGTATCATCATTGATCCTTTTGAATTGTTGAAAGTGAGTAAAAATATCGATGATATAATGAGACCATGATGAACTGATTTCTACTTCCATGATTTTTGATATTGCAAGTTAACAAAATCATCTAGGTATGATAGCACCGAGATGACCTGAGCATTTCTTGCATAAATAGACAAGAATTAATCCTTTTCCTATACAAATTTAGAATGTCATCAATGATACTTTCTTGAGCATGACTCGTGACAATTTGTTGAGCATGACAAAATCTACAATGCAGATGCAAAATTGGTATGGATGCAATCTAGTTTAACCATACAAATCTAATATGCAAAGTTATCATTTTTTCATCCAATTTGTTGTACTTGGTATCATCATTGATCCTTTTGAATTGTTGAAAGTGAGTAAAAATATCGATGATATAATGAGACCATGATGAACTGAGTTCTACTTCCATGTTTTTTGATATTGCAAGTTAACAAAATCATCTAGGTATGATAGCACCGAGATGACTTGAGAATTTCTTGCATAAACAGACAAGAATTAATCTTTTTCATATACAAATTTAGAATGTCATCAATGATACTTTGTTGAGCATGACTCATATCATCTAGGTATGATAGCACCAAGATGACCTGAGCATTTCTTGCATAAACAAACAAGAATTAATCCTTTTCCTATACAAATTTAGAATGTCAGCAATGATACTTTATTGAGCATGACTCGTGACAATTTACATAGTACTAATAATTTACTCATAGACAATAGCCAAAAAAAATATCATTTTCAATCATAACTTCTCTAGTTCATGACATCCTTGAGTTGGTCTAGAGAAATAATAACAAAAATAAACATACAATAGTTGAACATTCATGCCAAAGTGAACCATGATTCAAAAAGAACATCAACCATTTAGATTTGTTTTGACTAATTTTGTTTGTTGATTTCGATGGTTGATGTTTAAAATTTGATTGATGTTCAGTGTTGATTTTTATCATGATTGTTGTGTTTGCTATGTCCTACTATTGTTTGTTTGTTGTTTTAAGCTCAAAGTTTATTGCCCCTACTGAGTATAGTATTTTTCCCCCAATCCAAGGTGAGACATGACTACAATGCCAGGATATGTACATGACAGTTTCTAATGGACAAGAAGAATGATGGCGAAAGTGGATGGTCAAAACATGCCCAAATAGATGGAAAAGATAATCTATCATAAATAACATCTATTGCCAAGTTTTCACTACTTGTTTTTATTACAGTTTTTCAAATTTTATGATTTTTTAAATTTATTTTTTACTTTTCACTTTATTTTCTGTTTCTTTTTTTACTTTTTAAATTTTTTTGTTGTCACCAAAGAGCCTATTTTCTAGGTTTTGCCATCAAGACGGCCATTTTTTTAACATTTTCTATTTTTAAAATATTTTTCGGGACTTTCTGTACTAGTTGGGAGTTAGGTGCGATTTTCTTAGGGTGCAATGATAGGGAGTTGGATGGATGATAGAGTGATTCATGCTCTAGTCTTGTTTGGGAAGAAGCCTCAGTGTCTCACTCCACCACTACAACCTATAGGACCTTCCCTTACTTAGGATCCCCTGGTCTTGTCTTTCCAACCCCATCTACCAACATAATTCCTCCTACCAAGTCCAGCTTGGTTCAATCTTGCAACTCTTACCTTAGCCCTTAATCCACCCTAAAGGCTACAATCCTCCAAAATCTTGAATTTAGCTTTGCAGGGGTGAGGAGGTGTTTCTAATCACTTAAATCCATCCTACTTTGGTTCTTGAGGGTCCACCTAACTCCATTTCCTAGTTGCTTCCACCAAACCCTCATTTAGGCCTAAAAAGGCTACTAGCCCTAGGAGCCCCAATTAGGTCTCCTTCTCCGATAAATCAAGTTAGTGGGTATGTGCAGGATCATCATGGAAAAAAATAGGCCCTTAAGTGGCAAAAAATTCAGAAAAAAAAATGGTTACGAAACTTGACGTAAAAATTTGAATAAGTTATCTATATTATTTCAAAAATATGTAAGAATAAAATCTGTAGCAAATTGAATGTAGTTTCTAAACTACTATGTTTGTTTAAAAAAGAAAAAATCTATTTGGTGAAAATTTGAAATTTCAATGCAGTGGTACTTAAATTTCAGGGAAAAAATAAGAAGTAGGTGTCTGTCTAACCACCCTAACCACAATAAAATGATAATATTTTTTCCTAATATTTTAGATATAAGTAGAGGACTTATGCCCCGATGTGATGCATATTTTTTTGTAATTTTTTTCCAAGTAAATAATTAATTATAAATTTTTTATTGTAACAAATTTTTAAAAAATATAAAAACTCCTTTCTAACCACCTTAACTTGGTCAAAACTTCATGAAATTTATTTTTTCTTTTTTTAATCCTATAGTATGCAAAGCATAGAATGTGACGCATGTTTTGGATTCAAAAAATGTGATACCGTTTGAAAGCTATAGATGTTTTTCAATCAACCTATCAATCAGGACTTTAATCGTAATTTGAATAGAAAATGAATATAATTACTTATTATATTCAAATTAAAGCATAATTTATATAGGTGGAAAGCTGAGAATCTCCTTTAAAAACCCTTTTCGTTTTATCAATTTTGGATAAAAAAATAGTCATCATCCACATACTCATCATATTGCCAATTTTTGGCCCATCATGATCCTGCACATACCCTAGTTATCCAAATATTTCCAAAGAGTACCCCAATCTTTTCTTGGGATTCCTGGTTCATATGAACACCTCTCAAATATTTTTGGGGACTTGGGTCTTAGTTGTCCGTACAAAGGCTTAACCCACAATTTGGCAAAATTAGGCCTTTTCAAACCCTTCCCTTAGTTCACTGCAAACTGTTAGGTATTCCTCACACCAGATGGATTGATGGAGCTTCCTCCTCCATGCTATGTCTTTGCAAGGAACTTATCTACCCTCTCCACCCTGTGACTTGTTAGGAAATGGACACCCCTGCAAATTCAAGTGCTCTGCACTATGGTCTTCCCTAGCCGGACTCTTCCTGGCTCGCCTAGGGAAAGACTTCCATGATATCTCATGTGTTTTCAAAGTCCCTAAATCCTACCATATGTACATACATGGAGTCTATTCACTATTCCCAAAGGGTCGTACAATTTGTATAGTGGGAAAGTGAACTAACACTCCATTTACACAAAACTGCCTAGTTCAGACCAACAACAGTATGAAACCAAAACTATTTACAAACAATTATTGAAATTGAATAAAGAAACTAACTAATGTAACACAATGCTTGAATAACTACTACACTACATCCTACACAAGTTATAGTGCCATGATTAATCCATTAAAACCTCACTTCAATGCAAAAATCAGAAAATTCACGAGTCTCAAACACAATTGCTTTCCTTGAATTCACAAAACTTCAAAACATAACAAATGCTTCTAACCCCACTCCAATGCCAAGGAATCCCATAAATAGGGTCTCCAATTTAGTTATCCTCTCCCTTGGGATCTTCTTGGCTGCTTGTAGCTCCAATTGAGCAACCTTTCAAATATTTTGCAAGAATTCCTAAAAATCCAAGATTTCATTTTGAGCTAGAACCTAATGAATCCTATTCTATGGTCAACATGACCTTCATCGGATCAAAACCCAACCAAAAATTCCATTAAGGCTTACATCCAAATGAACTAAATTTTATTGCTTAGTTGTCCTAGACAAGACTGTCATAGACAGACCTTCTAAACAACCTATGGTAACCTATGGGTGCTCCTGCACCATGCAGGCTATTGATAGGTTCCTCAAATAGGTTCCCTTCAAGTGTATACAACTAATAGGCTCTAGATCCATAGACTGATACAATGAAAAAATGACCTATCCAATTTGGTTCAAATTTTCCTTTCTCTTCCCTATTGTGTTGAATGTGGGGATTTTCTTTTAGGACCAAGTCACCAACCTGAAATGTTCTTGGTTTGAACTTGTGATTATAACTTCTAGACATTCTCTACTAATAGAATTTTATTTGATCAACTGCATGCTAATAATGTTTATCCAATAGTTATAATTTCTATAGCCTAGACACCTAATAATTTTCCTTTGAAATGTTTCCCTTCAGGGATACACAGAGTGATGGTAGCTTAGCCTCAATAGGAAAAATGGCCTCTGATCTATAAACAAGAGCATATGGCATGGTTCTTGTTGGGGTGTGGATGCTGGTATGGTAAGCCCATAGAGCAGGGTTCGGTTGAACATGCCAATCGTGTCTAGCATCATTGACGATTTTCTTTAGGTTTTTAGAATTGTTTTGTTTGAGGCCTCTGCTTGGCCATTTCCTTGTGGACAGAGTAGACATGGAAAATATACTGATTGCTGTTACATGCTTGATCTTGATTACTAACACCATTTCATCCTAAATCATCCCTCAGTCTAACCATTTAATCAAATACCCTTATTTGATTAAATTCATCAATTTTCCTCCCTTAATTAAATAAATCATTTATCTGATCAAGTCACTCGCTCTTGTTAATTAAATCAATCAATATGATCTAATTATATCTATTTAATTAAGTAATTCATTTTATTTGATTAAATATCTAATGTCATCTTATTAAATTAAACAAATCAAAACCTTATTTGATTTAATCTAACATTCATCTCCTTTAATTAAATAAAGAAAAAATCTTTATTTAATTAATCCTTTTATCATTTTCTTCTCATCTTTTGATTTAAATCAACCCATAAATCTAAATCAACTAGTCACATCATCTAATCCTTCATTAAATTAATTAACCTTTGATTAATTATTTAATAGAGGAATATTCTTCCAAATTTGAAAATCCCTCCAAATGGGATGTGTCCTTCCAACAAGGCATTTATTTCATTTCACAAGTCCTTTTGCATTGAGTCAAGTGGCCATTACTCCATTTGAATCTTCATCCACCTTTCCATTTCACTATTTTCAAATTTCAAATTTATGCATTTATGGGCACATTCATCAAAATGTCCACACACTTCATCCATCCATCTCTTGACAAGTGGCACCTTGCCATTGGTTGAAATTTAGTCCCACATTGTCTCTTTTTGGGAATTTCTTCAACTTGTCATTCTATAATTTATAAGAGGCTTATTTCCTCATTTCATCATCCACAATTTGAGAAAACTTACTATACTCAATTTCATCTTCAAGCATTGGCATTTTCATTAATTTCATCAAGGCATAGCTAGGTTATTGCAAGTTTTCTCCATGGAGTTCATTTGAAGCAATCACCAAGTGTATGAATCATCACAAAATCATCAAAATCTTTCATAGGAGTTGGGAAAGGGCCAATTTCTACATCAAATTCGCACCAACTCCCCCATAAG